>RCHF01002324.1:0-41625 GCA_003987895.1 Neonothopanus nambi | reverse complement strand
CAAGAAAGCGGAAGAAAAGAAAAAAGCACAAAAGTAAAACGAAGCATACAGTAACATGGTATTCACCACCCGTCCTCCAGAAAATCGTACACCCACGCAACATTTAATAGCAGTCAAACAATTCTTCGATATATGGATATGATAGATATTCTTTCTTTTTCTTTCTTCTTGTTGATTACTTCTTGTATTCCTGTTCTTCCGCCTTTGTCACTCTTCGTGGTGCGTCAACGGATCGACACAGATGATTCCATTACTCTCGCTCCAGGGATAGCCCCATCGGTGAATCCATTCTCTCACTCCGGTCGCCAACCTTGCCCGTCCTGCCCCTCGCGCAACGTCCTGCGTGCCCGTATGCTTCTGCTCCCCAACAATGAGGTATGCCAACCCATAGAAAAATTCGCTTTCCAAAGCAAGTAGAAACTCTTCCAAAACTTCTGTCGCCTCGTTAGCATGCAACCCATGCAAGTCTAGCACGACCTCGGTGCGCTCCTCCGCACTCAACTTGCCATCTCCTATTTGCGTTCCAGCAACACCGAGACACACACCAAAGCCCCCACCGACAAGCTTGCCTCGGGAAGAACGGTCAGCAGGGTCGTCCGACCAGCTACCTCCTACATCTCTGCCACGCACTGCGTGTTCAACTTCCTCCGCACGTTTGCGGATTAGATCTCCTGCAGCCCTGCGCATTTCTGCACTCATTTTGGCATTTAGATCATGCCCTTCCCGACTAAAGCGTTTCGCGGCAGCTCCGTCACCCCGTCTCCAGGCGTCCGCAGCGCGAGACAGACACGCATTCCGCGCCGCACCGAGCTGAAGAGCCCGAGTACGGTAAGACATGTACATCTTGTTGAGCACCGGGCCAGTGGGGAGAGTGGGCAAGAGCGTCGGGGGACGAAGACGCAAACGAGGAGACGGACGTGGTGCAATGATAGATATAGGAGAAGATGCTGGTGCGCCTCCTCCTCCGCCTCCCGCATCTGCAGGATACATTGAGCTCAGGCCGAGACTAGACGAGTTTTGCGGAGGAGCAGGTTTCTTGACAGCTGATGCGAACCTCGTCCTGCCCGGATCTCCGTATCCACCCCGTCTCGACTTATCATTGCCATTGAAACCTAAAACGGGGAAGTCGTCCAACGGCGGCTCGTGCATATGGTTTGGCTGAGGACCGATAAAGCCTTGTTGACCAGGCCCCAGATTGGCCCTGGCCATAGCAGCACTCAAGGCCTCGACCTGTCCCTGAACAGCTGGATTGGCTACGTTAGGCAGATGGTGCAGAAACTCGCACTGTTCGCCTTTGGCACATGTGCCTCGCAGCCAGAAACGGCAAAGCGCGCGCTCCAAGTCATGGCTGAACCGACAATCGGCACGGAGACACTCGCCTGCAACGAAATAACGACAGACACGATTGCCAGAAGGTGCGGGTCGACCGTTGACGAACCGCTGTGCAGGACGATTATTGGGCAGGTACCCACCACGCGCCCCTCCGCGTGTGGGGTCGCGAGGAACGAGAGTGACCCGGCCTCCCATAGGCTGCATCCTCATAGGGGAATTTTGGGGACCCATCACAGGCTGCGGCGGTGGGAGGGCACGATCAACGAGCCATGCCATGGCACGCTCAAAGTCGTAAGCATTCGCGGCAAGAGCCTCCTCGAGTTCAGAGGGGGCAAGAGAAGAGCCGAAGACGGAGCTGAGCACGTCAAAGGGAGTCATACCGTCAGTAAGCATTGCCTGGGTCGGATCCTCAGAGTCGGGCGCCTCTCCATCGCCTGGAACGTCGTCCTTGTCTGCGTAAGAGCCATTGGATTCATAAGGCATAGCGTATGGATTAAGCTGAGGCTGCTGCACATCGTGATACGTAGATGTAGCAGGGTTATCCAGACTGGGCCACTGAGTGTTATCAAACTCAGAGACATTGAACATTGGCGGACCAACGTCGTTGGTACCGAAAGGATCAAAAGGATCATCCTCATCGCTATCTTCGGTATCCGGGCGCATCGAAGAGCGTAGTGAGGAACTGGGAGTGAGAGAACGAGTAAGACCAGGTTGTTCCGGCAAGAGTGGGGCAGCGATAGCAAGATTGGAGGTAGCACGGAAAGGACTGTGAGCCCAAAGATCAGGACTGGGTGTATCTCTAGCAGGACCCGGATTGGAGGACGCGGCGGACAGAGGACGGGGAATAGGCTTGAACTCGCTGGCCTTGGCATTCAGCAGACGAGGGGATGACAAAGGCGAAGCGGGGAGGCTGGCAGTGAATTGAGCATGAGCATGAGTAGCATGTGCGTGAGCTAAAATGGGTGAAGAAGTGGGAGAAGCGGAATAGTCACTGCGAGCAGTCATATAAGAAGTTGCCTGGGCGGCTGGGCCAGTAGCCAGAGGCGAAGTGAGCGGGGGCCTTTTGAAAATATGAGCTAGAGGAGAGCTAGGGGCAGAGTTGGGCGTATCTGGGCGGGCAGGATGCAGTCGAGTCGAGTGCATCGATGCCCGCGACGATGGCCGGGATATTGGTCGTCGAGTTGGTGTCAAAAACAAAAAAGGTACGCCAGCAACATCGTCCCGATGCTTGTGCATTAGCTCAAGCACACTCTGCTCAACCTGTTTAATTCATGTTAGCTACTAGTTTATTCCTGCCTCTTCGTCGATACGCACTGTCTGCTCATCAATGCCATAGGTCTCCTTCAACAGCGTCTTCAGTTCTTCTTCGCGCTCTTCGACGAGAAGCGCAATGACCTTGTTCATGAACGACGAAGGTACTTTGGCAAGCTCGTCTCCGCCCTCTGCATCACTGTCATAGCTGTCGGATGCCTTGTACTGTCGACCAAACGCAGCGAGCTGAGCGCGAGTGTGGGGAAACTTGTGCGGCGAAGGCACATATCCGGCGTCTGCGTGCGTTAACGGCTCAGAGTCTGGCAGCAGCGCAAGCGACATGGCTGCAAGGAAAGAAGGAGAATAAGAAAAAAAATAAGAAAAATAATACAAGTGGGTTGTCGCCACCAGGGTCGTCGCTCCGGCAAACCCGTACTTGATATATCAACTTTTTCTTGCTTACATCCTCATTTGTCACACGTCCGAATTGCACATCTCCAGGTGAAAGTAAGAAAAACAGAAACTTCGTAGCGAGCGTTCAAAATTACGGAAAACAGGTCCAAATGTACATCTACTAACAGACTAGGGGAGTATAATGCCAAAGTAAAAGGAGATCCACTAATGAGAATTATGTTCAGAAGCCACCATATCCAGTCATAGCAGCAGGTATGCCGTTCATAGGAGGGGCTTGTCCAGCATACCTGTTGAACCAGGTTAGCATTAGCAATGTGCTGAGCTCAAACGAAACACACTCACCCATTCGTTAATAGCAACGTGTTCCCAAATCCAGGGTTGATCATCGGTGCCTGGGCTTCAGCCTGCTCCTTTGCCGACTCTTTCGTTGCATGCTCCTTGACCTGTTTCTCCAGCTGGCGGACCTGGATACGTTGTCAGTACCCACTCATAAGAGCGACACAGCATTTGAGCTTACCTTGTCGGCAAGGCTTCTTGACACCTGGATCCTGTAAGGCATATAGAAATCGTTGAGGCCATGCTGCCATGACAGTTCCTCGACGATGTCCTGGCTCAAGAGATCGAAACAAATATACAGCATTGCAGCGAAGCACTCTTTGTTCCCAATGTCAACAAAGTAGGATAGCAACTCTTCTGCGACTTCTGCGGAGGCAGATGTCGCCGCAGTAACCATCGCGTCTTTGTACAATTTATCTTGCTTGGAAAGCGATATCGATTCTTCCCAGCGAGAATTTTTCTGAATGTGAAACTGAGTAAATTCGATATTTGTACACGCACAATTAAGCTTACCTTGTACAAGTGCGCAGCTAGCCTGCGGAATTCTAGCAACTCATGCTTCTCTAGCCGCTGCGCCAGAGCGATGTTGTTGAAGTTGTCAAAGCCATCAATACTATGCCGCAGTGTCTTGTAGTCCTCTTCTTCAATCAGCAGATCATTGTAAGCATCGTTCACCGCCTCAATGTTCAGCTGTAAGCCTCGAAATGAGCACGTCATGTAAAATACAAGTTGCAGGGATTCTCTTACGTGCTGTACGGCAATGAGATATGAACGAATCAGAGGGATGTGGTCCATCTTGCGGAACATTGACACAACACGAGCGTGTTCAATGCGAGGAATCAGTACCGTCAGAAGATCTGTCAATAATGTGGGCTGTTCTTGAAGGTAGAAAGAAAGAGCTTTGTAGTATCTATGGGCAAGCTCATAGTCAGTATGAGACCATCTCTGAGAAAGGAAAACTAACATTTCCACGTTGGCAACTCGAACGACGATATCCTTGAACTGGTTGTGCTCCCATGCATCTGGCGAACGCTCGATCATAGCCAAAGCCGCATTATCCTGAATGGCATGAGCTGATTCATAACTCTAAGGAGACAAAGCAGAATCACTTACGAATTCATCATATTTGATGTACAAGAACACAAGCTCTGGCCAGAGGTGAGCCTTCTCCGTAGCCTTGATAACCTTGGGAATGTTGATTCGTGCCACGAAGAGCTTCAAGTGCTCCATCACTGACCAGAGGAAATGCGTCAGCCTCACTCTGAATCGTTCAACGCTTTTACTTACGCTTGGCAGGCTTATATTTGCTAAGCAGGATGGACAGCTCAGTAAAGATACCCATGTGCGCGCGCTCCAGACTGAGACCAGCTTCCAGCAAACTGATGATCTCTTCGAAATAACCACGGCGCTCATATATCGAAACCAATGCCGCAAGCTCTTCCGCATGCACAATGATGTTGAGACCACAAATTTGCGCCTAAAACACATTAGACTTCAGATGCATCAAATGCAACTAGACAACTCACCAGGCGGAACCCTTGTTTCTCGATACAAGCGGTGTGAACCTGCTTCCAGACCCTAAAAAATGAAAGCGTCAAGGATCTAGATAAGACAGGAAACAAGGTAAAACATACTGGGTATTGCCTGCCTTTCTTGCACTTTCTACGGCAGCCTGATTCTCTCCGAGATAGATGAGGGTAGTCGCCAGACGAGCCCAGTTGGAGATACTCGTGAATAACAGCTTGGCGGCTTGGTATAACTCGTCCTCGAAGCACTTCTCTCCAACCTCCAAGATGTCTGCCACGTTCGTCATGCCCAAGAAATCTTCCATATCATGCAAACGGTCGGTCTTTGCGTAGGCGTAGGCAAGCTCAGTATCAATTCTGGGTTCGCGCAAAGACTTCCTGGCCATTTGCAGATATCTAACGAGATCGTCGTGCTTGCCAGCGCGGTTCGAAATCTCGATGACTTCTGCGAAGTTGGACGGGTCCTCGGCTTTGATGTAGGAGTCGATAGAGTCCTTGATACGCAGACCGTCCAATTGTGCCTTGGCAAGTCGACTCCAAACCTCGGGCCTGTTCACTTTGTTGGCGTAATCCACACCACGATCGAGAGATACGATGTGCTCCACAAGAACATTCATAGCCATAGCGTGCTGATCATACTTCTTGTAGATTGTAAGGGCCTCTTCGAACAATCCGTGCTCGGTTGCAATCTTCGAAATTTCCATGTAGTCGTAGTTCTGCAATTTGTTGATATAACCAACGACCTTGCCCTTGTCAGCCCGAATGGCGGTCAAAAGGAGCAGGTTTTGGAGGTTCTTGTTATCGCTGAACGGCGACGGCTCGATGACGATTTTCTCCAAAAGCTCAATGAGCTCGATGGGAAGGTCAGCCGTCAAGAAGGCCTTGACAGTCACAGAAACATCATCTGGGTCGGTGCACTCAGGCAAGGCAGTTGCGACAATCTAGCACCTGTCAGCACGCAGTCAAAGTTTGGTACTCTAGAAGGTTACTAACCTGATCAATGAGGGCACGGCGGTGCATGTTGTCGGGTACAAGAACCTGGGCCCAAAGTTCAGGCTGACGTCGCTTCACGAGATAGCGGGCCTGCTGTTTGAACATAGAATTGTCATTCGTAATGGCAATCAACTCCTCATCGCAGAATCCTTTCGCATATGCAATGTAAGCCAAATAAGGATCGCGCTTCTCGCAAAACTTTCCAACCACGAGGGGCTCGTAAAGCTATGAATAAGTAGTCAGAAAAGGAGTACAAACCTAGTAAGACAACACGTACATTGTTCTCCTTCAAGAAGGCTTCCGGGTTATTGTTGCTGTCAATGTAAATCTTGGCAATTGCATTGAAGACAGCCGCATCCTGGCTGCCAGCTTGTACCCGCGCCTCGAGCCAAGGAAGAATCAACTTCAACCTATTGCGCTGCTCGACCTCGTTCACTAGTTCATCGATAGGGAAATTGCCTGGGACAGACGCCAACAAGGTTTTAATTGTGTTTTCGTCACAGTCAACATCCAATAATCCACCGACGACCTGAGGTGTTCGGACGGAGTTGACTCGCTGGACATAAACCTCAATGAACTTGATGAGGTTGTTCTGATACAAATAGAGTACAAGATCGTGCACGAAGTCAAAGCGGTCGCAGACGATGATGAGCGGTAGTTGGTCAGAGAGCTTGGCTTCCTTGAGGAAATTCTTGACTTTCTCAGGATTGTAGTGATTGCTCTCTCTACAAATCCGCTCAACCTCTCGGATTTGACCGGTTCTCGTAGCCGCTTGGATGTACTTGAAGTGAACCTCAGGATCGGTGCTGAGGTTGACAACGGATCCGAGATAATAGTAGAGACCTGTAAATCCACCTCGTTAAGCACGGCTTCGAAATGAGTCGCTGCAGTGGACACACCTTCAAAGCTTTTGAAGCTTTCAAACATCTCGATCAACTTAACGGGGCCCAAAATGTCCGAATACTTGGTTGAGATCTGGATAACAACTTGCAAGTTTTGGCGGATGTTGACACGGAGCATTTCTTGAAGGCAGGCCATTGACTGCTCGGTAGTCAATCGGCTGAAGTAGTTGATCAGCCACTGAAAAGAGAAATGTGTTAGCCTGACGGATTCTCTTAGCAATGGACCAGTCGCACCTCTACAGGGAAAGTTGTAGAGTGGACAATGACACGTTTGATATCTGCCAAATCTTCGTAGTGTTCAAGAGCCTAGAAGTACGAGAGGAAATCAATATGATATTTTGTATCGAAGCGCTATCTGACGACTTACCCTTTGTAAGAGACCGGCTTTTTCACAAAGATTGGCAATGCGCGGACGGTCATAATGAGTGAACATCTCATTCCCAAGAATGGCATCGGCGACTTGAGGCGCATGCATAAGATTCATTTCTAGCAGACGTGTCTGAAGAGGGCCCTGCTCAGGCTTGTTGTCCTTGAGGGCGTCCAAGAGGAACGAAGTGGCAGGCTGAATCATGTTCTGCGACATGAAAATATCGACCACCCGCTCAACATCAACAAGAGGCCCCATCTCGTCGTTAACAAGCTGCGACGCGAATTCAGCTCCCTTTTCAGGGTTAACCCGCATGACGTGTTGCAGGAGTGCGACATAGTCGGGACTGTAGCCAACCTTCTTTGCGTAGAGAATGATCTTGTCGGTCTGCCCAGTTTCTGCGAAACAGGCAATGACCTTGTTAGGAACATTGGCACGGAGGTAGACGCTCAGTGCCAGAGTCATGTCATGGAGACGGACGATGTCGCCGAGTTCCTCGCTGCACGTGAGCTTATTCTCCTTCAGCCACTTCTCCAACAGCTGCTTCCTCCCTTGCTGTAAAACTGGGCGCGCGAGCTCGAGGGATTCAAGGTGATTGAGTTCACCTTTTTCAAGCAGAATACCAAAATACTGAAGAATTGGTGAAAGACCGCCGGGAGGAGTCGGGGCAGACTTGAAAGATTCAATTACTTGAACTGTGCGCAGGATACCCTATACAAATTATATGAGGCTCTGTTCAGGCATTTGAAGGAGAAAGGTCGCACCCTGGGAGAATTAGCTGCAATCTTTGCAGCCTCACCATATTGGCCACTACCGAATAAGTTCTGGTATTGCTTGATGTACAAGTCATCGGCGCCAGGAAGGTCGCCTCGACTCGCTAATTTGAACGCCAATTCTGTATTGTTCAACGTGGTGAGAATGTAGGGTACGATGGTCTGCTCATCCACGTTCACACTCAAGACTTGGCCTTTCTTGTTAACGCCGATGATACCATTGGTGGCTTCGTGCTCCGCGGTGACAAAAATGGTCTCCCCGGAAATACGGTTCATGTATACGCATGCGCCTGTTTCGAGGTCATAGAGATGAATGAAGCCATATTTAGTGACAAGATACACTATGCCGTGCTTCTTGGACACCTGCATGGCGACGGGGAAATCGTTGGTGGCTTCAGGAGGGAAGTAGACATCAACAGCTTTTTTGACGAACGGCGGATCAGGAGCGGTGTGATCAATTTCAACGACGTGAAGCTTGAAACATTATAAAATGATGAGTTTGGTAGAAAATCCGTAGGACTTGATTGAACACATACCTTGGCGCCCGTTGCAGTACGCACAGAGAAGGTAAATAATTTAGTAGGATGCTGATGACCATCCAACTTAATCTCTGCAAACGCGGCAGCATGTCCTTCGATCGGCTGGCTGACTCCTCGATCCCTACTGTACAACTGCATCGAGCCTTTTACTTTGAACGCAGAGGGGTTTGTTGTGTTGCCTGAGATACCTATCAGGACCAACCACTTCTCGTCTGCAGACACACGGTAATTAATGATCTGCGTTCCAGAAAGTGTCGGGTGTCGGTCAAAAATCTTCTGGGGAGGGGAAGTCTGGTCGTTGATTGACCAGTGGTAAACGGACGACTCCGTAACAATTCCAATAGTTGTGTCGGAGACCCATTTCCAAAATACAATATCTTCGTTGTTCACATGGGATTTGACCTTTTGCTTGGTCTCGATATTGAAAATTTGGAGAGTTCGGCCAGCTGTGAACAATTATGTACGTGAATAGTCGCACAACCAGCCACAGGTGAAAACGCACCCTTCAACGCCAAAATTTTCTGATGTGGGTGCATAATAGCAGAGTCTGCGGTAATGGGACGACGAAGAACATTATTGGCGTCGGCAAGGTCTACAATAACAACTTGGTTTTGTTCGTTCACTTTTTCCCGAACACAAATGAAGTGGTCGGACTCGAGAGTAAGGGTCTGTCATGGTTCATGAGAGTGTTGCTCAGAGCTTCAAAAGAATCCATACCTATTGACAAGAAACACCAAATTAAGCCCGAAATTGAGAATTTTGAACACGCCAGCACACCGCGTCGAGAACACGTACCTGAAATGATATCGAGGCGGGCTGAATACCAATACTGGAGAGCTGCAGGTGCTCACAGAAAGCAATTGGTTTAGAAATGTCCATGCCAGCCATGTTGGAAGTGAAAAAGGCTGTTGTCGGACGGGGAGAGTTGCGAGAGGCAGAGGCGTAATGCAAGTTATTCTGTTTGAAATTATTTGGCTCCCACATATACCGCCGAGGCGAATACTTTGCCCACCAAGTCCCAATTTCAGTTTCTGCGTTATTTATACAGCACTTTTCGCATTTTACTCACCATTTTGTCTTTAGCTAGTGAACGCAAGTATTCAAGGTAAAGCTAGACTGCGTTGCCTCACATTCTGCATGAGGCTGATATCGATCGTGTACATGAAGTGTGCCCTATCTATACTCTAAAAAGATGATATCTGTACAGGGGTTATGAAACCAGAAAGCAGCACGCTCTTTAGCTTCTATATCACTCTTCCGCAAGAGCAAGGGCTTGCTCCAAGTCATCTTCGTCATTGAGTACAGCCGGTGGAGGGGCATTACCATAAACGATCCGCTGAGCGAGGATAGCTACAAACCAATTAACAGCCTGCACGATACAAGGCAAAACGCACATACCAAAATCAATTGACAGTTGGAAGATTGCACACACTTTAAATTGCAGGGGAGAGTGTTGGAGGAAGAAATAGACAGTTCTAAAAAGACTCTGTAGAATTCTCAAAGACAACGCACTAGCACTCACTTGAACGAATCTCCCCCTAACCAGCCTAGAAGGGTGGACATGCGAAAACCATAGAGCGAACGCTGCTTGTAGTTACTAAGCACGGGAACAATCAGAAGATTGAGGAGATACATCAAATAATAGAGCATATACCTGAGTAATTGGGGAATGGGCAATGTACTTTCAAGGCCCAGTGCTACAAATCCCAGGATTGTGACGAAAATGTGAAACTGTCCAAAGATTAAGAACAGTATTGCTAGGCATAATCTATTATTTAGCGTAAGCCAATATCCGCCCACGGTGAAGAGAAAAATACTCACATCAGCCCAGCAAGAAATTCAAGATACTGCGTATAAGTCGACCATTGCCAGAACGAATAAGGGCGTGTCGAGGTACCAAGATTCTCAGGGCTAGTTCTCGGGCGGTATGTTATGCATATATATAGCAGTGCTAGCTAGACATGAATCGGTCATAGAGATTCGAATATAAGAGAAAAACACACCTGTGCACAAATCATAAGGATAGATTGCAGTAGAAGCGCGGATTCGAATCGGTCTCTGTGGCATAGTGTAACCAACATGATTTACGAGTCAGTGAAGCGGAAGAAAACATGGTGACAGCCTCCTAACCCAAGCCAAAAGAAACATCTAGTGATGTTTGCTATCAGTCTGACAAAATAGTCTGCATTAGAACGAGGGTACGGCACGAAACGGAACTGCGTACAGAATCGCGCACACATCTAGGGAAAACCCTGTCGAATCTCTATAGGATGGTCAGACATAAAAACACGTAGCTTTGGAGCGGAATCCTCACTTTTTCTTGATAATTGAGAGCGTTTGGTCAGCATAAACCTAAACAGCGCTCGGTGAGTGTCAGAATGGGAGGGTGTGGGGCTTCCCTACCAAGGGGGGTCCAACCGCCATGCCTATTGATGCTGCAGTGGATAACCATCCCGATGATTCAAACATATTTCAACTTCAACAAGAGCTCGAACTTGAAGGACTTGAAGAGACTTTGCAACTATGTATTCATTCAAGCCAACGCTCGCACGCTGGACCCTGGTCGACCTTTGATCGCGACCCCGTGACGACTAGGACTTGCTTCTTGCCATCATGAACGGCGCACCTACCAGTGCCACACAGGCCAAGGATAGACTGTACGCACAACTCGCAAGCAGTTTTGGACGAATGAATAGGGCTCTAGGTCAAACTGCAGACCTATGTGAACAATTGCAAATAGATCTACACGCGATGAGGACGTTTGCAGGTTCAGACGCTGCCAAGTAAGTGCAAGACAGCACTTTCATCTGCCCGTTTGTGTCTTCTGAGTGTTTGTAAAATAGATTTATGGCAATAGCTACCTTCTTGAATCCAGAAGATGCTGAAGCGAGCATGGATGACCTACGGCAGAAGGAATCATCTTAGTGCTTATCGTAAGTGCACCATGGCTCGCTTTACTCAATTTCAACCTGACATGGATTTCAAAGCGCTAGGAAATGGCATTGGTGTCTTGACCGAGGCACTATGCTAGGAGTGTACAAGGTGTATATCAGAAATGTATCTATACAGCGCAACAATGTATTGTTACAGTGGTGAATAGGTATCGCCTTACCTTGCCCCTTTCCGTCACTCGAACCTTTGAACGTAAGTCAAAGACTCGTTTATTTCTCAAACAGACAAGCAAGCCAATTATTCTTCTATCTTCTCGAGTCAACGTACGAAATGTGTTTCATCAAGAGTTTTCAGGGTTTCGTTCCTCAATCGTTGTGGGACAGATCGTGCGTAAAGAAATCGATCCCGGAGCTCTGCCTCCTTATGCCCAAGCACAACCGCCTCATCTATTCCAGCCTCCACGAAAGCCGTTCGGAACGCTTTACTGTCAGCTGTCAGCATGTCAGCAAAGTCCAATAAACAGCTCTTGAAATGCTCAGGCTTCCAACGGGCTTCCCATAAGTGAGGTCTCATATCACTCGCTAATTTGTATCTATTAACATCATAGAAGTTAGTCGGATGTGCGGTACCCTGGGAATACGTGATTACACACATAGCATTCAGGATGTCTCTGACCAGAGCAAAAAGCAAGTTAACAACATCCTGGTATGAGCATTGCACGAGTTGCAGATGCAAGGCGTGCAACAAACTTTCACGGAATACGGAAGAGCATAAGCAGTCAGCTAGCACATCGACAATATGGCAAGTTGCATGCATTGGTTGAAGATGCATGTCTTTTTGGGATCCCTCCAAATCCTTCCACAAAACATTCCCGCTGAACGAAAGGCGAAACTTCTGAGTTTGCGACCAGCTGACAACAAGTCAGGTCAAGCATTTGATCAGAATCGATGGGATACGAACTTTGACAGGTGAACGATTGAACATAAGAGACCTAGGTTGTCGCCGTCAAAAGATTCCATTAACGACTGGCGCGTACATTCATGATATTGTTCCCAGTGCCAGACAGCAATTTTCGAGAACTTAGATGTATTGAAGTCATGCATCAGGATATCCGGCCAAAATTCCCTCAGAAGAGGCCACCTAATAACCAACGATGAAACGTTGACCGGATTTCTCGCAAGGACCTCCAAGGTGGGCAAGTATAGAGTCACAAGCAAGATGTGCGACTCGAACGGCCGGCGAAATACCTCTCCCTGCTTCACGCGAAGACAGGAGCATAAGATGAGGTTCAGGTATCCAACATCAATTATCGCTTGTGCAGCTGAAGAGCCTTTTTGACTCAGACAGAAGAAGAAACGAGACAATGAAATGATGAAATCTTGTGAACAGTCCTCGGAGTCTTTCTCAGAAGCACCAGTGGGAGTGGACAAAGGCAGATGTGCAACTGTTCGGGAAGACTCGGTCCAGTTTACATCCAGCCTATTGAAACATGTTGTGAGATCAGTATTCGCATTTTTGCTATGCATTTACCTACATACCAAGAGTCAGGGACATACGATAAAAGAGCACAGAGTATACGGCAAATGTCCTGGTAAGGATGCACTGCAAGAACTTCTGCCAGTAAGCTCAGTGCTTCGGAGTCCCCATGTTGGATCTGGATAAGGAGGAGGTGTTGTACTTCCTTCTGTATATTTTCAACGTACTTGAATTGACTAGACGTTGTAATAAGAGTGAGTCATCGGGATTGAAATCAAGGCTAGCTATAGCCTCACATTATTAAATGGAACAGGTGTTGAAAAGCGTGTCCTTGGCTATCGTCTTTGACCTTCAAGGGGAAGAGACCCCTCAAGGTCTTCAAGGTCTTCACGGCCATCAAGCGATCAAAGTGCCCAGCTCTAGGCCTTCCGATGGTAAACACATGATCTTGGAGTCTAAGCTTGAGCTTAAGCAAGTCGGTACGTTTGCGAGATACCCTAAACGATCTGAAGTTCAGGATGGTGCTCGGTTCTAGATGTGATGAGTACCGAAGACCTACGCCTCATCGACTTCAGGAATCCTTTGATAAGTCGAAGACTTTTCTTGAATGCTTGACGATGGATGACCTTTCTCGTCTTCCTGGCATGAGCGCTAGTGAAGAGTTAGCCAGACGCCGCTCTGAGAAACAATGGTTTGCAAGTGATTTACCCTAGCATGAATCAGATCTCTCCATTTTCGACAAGCAGTAGAGACTCCAAGGTACATGACTCTGCATATATAGAGTATCAGGCCACAATTAATTGCGCACGATACCCAGCACCAGAAAACTCGCAGAAATTTTGAGTACTGACTCGGATACGGTTGACTCAGCGTTTGTGGTAAAGATACTTCGTGTGTCAAAATCAATTGGCGGGCGCGAAGTTCGAACATCATTATAACAATTCAAGCAACAGAGCGCTACATTGTATAGGAAGGAAGAACGCGTGACCCGCGGCCCAGGCCCCAGATCCTCGGCACTTGCAGCTATCCCCACTACATCTAGTCTTCTCGAGCTATCGGAGTACAAGGTCTCATCACCACATACAGCCCGAGTCGTTCAAGCAGCTTTCCAACGTCGAGTAGAAGACGATGACTTCCACCATCCCATTCGGTGTTTAAGGAGATACATCAGAGCGATTATTGTCTGAATATAATACGCGCAATTACTCTGTTTCAACTGGATTCCAAACCTGACCATAGATCAGTAGTTGTTCCGTGACTTCGAATAGCCTAGGAGCAAAGGTATTGGCAAGGAGGTAACCCGGTTGCATGTCATCAAACTTGAGCCTGGCTAATCGTTCTCCTTTGGGTTTCGAGACACTGTCGAGGGCCTGGTATCGGGTGAGTTGTTCCAACAACATTTCGTAGTATGCTTGCTGTTCCGTTTGATTAGGAGCATGTCTGAATTTTTCGGGATGGCGTGCAGCTAAGAGATTTATTTCGTCGAAGAATGGACAACCTCGACTACGAGCAAGTTTCCTTGCACCTTTATTGCCCGGTAATTTGTGTGGTCCACGGCGTAGAACTTCCAAAGCACCCTCCAGCATACATCGCAAAGCGTTGTTCACTCCGATTTTAATTGTCACAGGGTTTAATAGTAGTCCGAATAACTTTCGCCAAGTCGGTGATGACAATTGTCCAACCAAGGCTGATCCATCCTCGTATGAGCTGCCGTGCATGATCTTCGAGGCATCAATATGAGATACTTCTTCCAAGGGAACCGCGTGCATGATTTTACTCAGCATCTTGCGAGCCTCTTTCTGTTGTCGGTGATAGACAACAATATGAAGTGGGATACGTTCGGGGTTGACAAAGGATATGTCGGCTGGGAATTCTTGTTGTTCGGAAAACGAGAGTGCGATATAGCCAACCGACTCTATGCACATCGACCGAAGAGTCGGAAAATTCTTGCGACGTAAATGCAGTCGTACTAGGACAAGCACACTTCGAAGATGGTTGAGAACTTCAACACCATCCCAAGTATAGGGTTGTAGCAGCAAACTAAGATAAGTATTGTCCGGTATCACCAAGGATCGTAGTAAGGCTGCAATTGCTGCAATATCCATGTTGAGTTCCAGATGTCGGAGTTCGAGAAGAGGAATAGAAGGTAGAAGATCGCGCTGGTGCAGCACTGTTTCAGTGTCGATGTAGTGGCGAAGGTTCAGCTCTTGGAGTCGGGGTGACCGCTGCAATATTTGGGACAGTTCGAGTAGCGACGGGAAGGTTAWGWGCTCRCGRTCTACTGCGGAGCACRSRAGTGTGAGGTGTGTGAGATTGCTAAGAAGATGAAGATCACTCTTATTGGCAAATCCGATAGTATCTAATGAAAGTGAGTGAAGACGAGGAGCACCACCATGAACAATGAAGCTTGGGACCGTCCAAGCGTTGGAACCAGCCAAAAGGTTCTCCCCATCTGCAGGAGAAGCTCGCCAGGTGCGAATGGAAAGTTGCTCCACAATGGGTAATTCGTCGACATTTTCGAAGAATTTCATCAGCAAAGGGTATTCCGTATCGACTTCTAATGTCCTTATACGCCGATGATTCCGGGAGAAAATGTCAGTGAATTCGGGGGTGCAGTTGAACTGGCACTTGAGCGGGTGACCCTTTGAACGGGCAAGCCAACGACGGGCACGTTGAAGCTGAAGTGGACCGCCAAACTGTTCGCTGATCCAGGACCAGAGACGTGCCTCAGCCATAGCTACATCGCGCCACCTGCGGCAGACCAGTATGATCCTAGTCCATTGCCCTGACCACGGGTCACTTATCAGAATATACTCGAAGAAAATTTGAGCAAGGATTTCGTTGGGAAGAAAAGATATGGGAGCCACATAGTTGCGGTAGGTCTTGAGACTGACGAGTAAGCGAATGCCTTCGTCTATGGCTTGCCTCACAGATTCGCATTGTCTGTGTCCAACGTTTGCCAACTTTGAATAACGAAAAGCGATAAGCGATGAAAATACCACTCACTCTGTATCGGAAAGTTGTACTCGAGACATAGATCGCGAGTCCGCGAGCAAGCTTTGCCTAAGCACTCGAGAAAGGTGGTCCAACGCATCTGGCAGAGTGGGGTCTAAAGAGAGAGACATATTTGGGACAGTGGCCACCATTGGATTGATAAATAATATGACGGCCCGGGCGTGTGTACCCCAAGACATCTTTGTCTCAGAAATTTCCTAGGATCCTTTCTTTTGATTCCAAATAAAAGAGTTATAGACTCTGCAATTTTTATCGTAAGAGGCTGTCATTTTAAATGGAAATATTATGGGACAGAGGAGAGTAAGAGGAAGGCGCAGATACCGGCGGCAAGCCTAAAAAGGAAAGCATAGGTGCCAAACAGCGGCAAAGGAATGAGGTGCTTCCGACGAATTAGAATGCAAGTTTTTGCGCATATGCAAAATAATATTCCTTTTCTCAGCTTTCTACTACAATCTACTACCAGGTTAGCCAGCTTTTTTTCCCTTTAAAATCTCAATATTCATCTCTTTTCTAGCTGCAGCAGCCAGCCACCATGGCCTCCTTAGCAGCAGTAGCTCGTATTGCTTACCTTGTATCCGACACCGTGGTCGACTCTCTTCCTCCTCTTCCTTCGACTTCTGCTTTCTCTGCAGCATTCTCCTCCATCTCGCAATCGACTAGGCGTAAACCTCAAATTTTCACGGTTCCTCATGGTGGTGACCCGGCCGCAGCTCTTCTTAGCGCATCGGGTTCGGGGCTTGCCTCGCTAACTACTCCGTCAAATTCCCAGACGTTGACAAGATTAGTTTTGCGTATCGCAGAACTATCTTCACTTCCACTTGTCCTTCATGTCGCAGTCCAAGATGACTTATCCGATGTCCTTCTCCTCCGGGCCGCCGCTCCGTTCTTCTTACTTTCCAGGAATGCTGAGCAGGCCCACGATAATGCCTTGCTGTCCTCAAAATTAGCACGCTCGCAGAATAAAGCGGTTATTCACGCTTTCTATGTAAGGGACGACTCGGAATTCACGTCGGAACTATCGGAGGAAAGCATTTTATCTGCCCTGTTTGAGGAGAAGCTGAGTAATGGGCATGTGAACGGGATCAATGGTCATGCAAATGGCCATGCGAATGGTACTGCTAACAAACGAAAGGCAGATATAGAAGATAATCCCACTCTTCTCGAGGCCTTCAAGGCGTACGAGGCAGCCGCCTTAAACACTCTCAAGTTAGTGAGACGTCCTTTACGCCCACTGATCGTGCGCGGTGATTCTGAACCGCACACTGTCGTGTTCACTCTGGGGAAGGATGACTTTAACACCTCCGCCGAGGGAGTCGCCTTTGTCTCTGTGTCGTTAGTCACGCCTCTCCTCCCCTCACGTATAGCTAGCGTTATACCTCCCTCGGCCACGCGTGTAATCGTTCTCGAGCAGCTCCACAGTTGGTCTATGAAATGGACTCCGCTGTATCTGGATGTTGTCAATGCTCTTCAACAGCGAGATCCAGCGGAGCGTCCCGTCATCCAGAGTGGCTTGCTTGGTGATACAAGCGATCTCACGGACGCTGACATCTTGAAGCTACTTCAGCAGGCGTCTTCCTCTGTTTCTGCTTCCGCCCGCCTACAGCTAGGGCCAACACCCACCGCTGAGCTAAAAGGCACTCTACAGGTTCCTCATATCCCTAAGCACGAGTCCTCGTACACGAAAATTCTGTCCCACCTGTTTAAGGATCGCCTAGACATTACAAACTCCGCCTCACTTGTTCCTTCTCAGGGGACTCTTGCCACCAGCCCTGAGTTTGCCCTTGGTCGTGTAAGGGGACAGCTCGATAGAAGGAATGACCTCATTCAAGCCGTACAGGACCTAGTACAGAGCAGTGACGTCGACACCGACACTCATTCCCTGCTCAGTAAATGGATCCTGGCGAAGGATGATGCCGTCAAAAGTCGCACTCTTGGACAGGAGATTGTGACGCAGCTCAAACGCTACACCCCAACTCCAGCAATCGAACGCGTACTGGCTCTACAAGGCCACTTTCCTTCGTTGTCCCGATGGATTATTGGGTCAGATGCATGGTCTTATGATCTCGGCTCTTCCGGTCTTCATCACGCCATCGCGTCGGATTTGAATGTCAACATTCTCATCCTGGACACCCTCCCATATTCTACCAGAAACTCCGCAGATCCTAGTCGTCGTAAACACGATGCTGGGTTATATGCCATGAACTACGGAGGTGTCTACGTGGCCAGCGTGGCTGTTTATTTCTCTTACGCTCAAGTCCTTCAGGCCTTTATTGAGGCTGATAAATTCAATGGTCCTTCTGTTGTTTTGGCGTACCTGCCCTATCAGACGGAAGACGCCCCGGCGCTAGATCTTCTAAAAGAAACCAAGCTAGCTGTAGATACAGGTTACTGGCCATTATATCGGTGGGATCCTAGCAAAGAATTGGCTGGAAAGGAACCATTTTCGCTCGACTCGGATGCCGTCAAGAACGACCTTCAGCAGTTCTTGGACCGACAAAACCACCTATCACAACTGGTACGCTCTAAGCCTCAAATAGCTTCGGAGCTAGTCAGCAGTCTCGGGGAAACGGTGAAAGAAGCGAGGAAGAACAAGGCCCAACAGTCTTACAATGAATTGCTGAGCAACCTCGATGCTCCCCCGCTCCTGATTCTCTATGCGTCTGATGGTGGGGCGGCCGAGAAGGTCGCGAAAAAGTTGTCGAATCGAGGCAAAGCAAGGGGGTTATCGACTACACTTGCGACCATGGACTCGATGCCACTGGACAGCCTCCAACAAGAGGAGTTTGTCGTATTTGTCACGTCTACCGCTGGCCAAGGCGAACCACCCCAGAATGGTCGCCAGTTCTTCAAGGCTATCAATGCTGCAGCTACTCGCGGTGATGCACTCTTGTCCAAACTGTCCTACTCTGTCTTTGGTATGGGCGACAGCCATTATTGGCCTCGTCCGGAGGACGCTCAATACTATAACAAACCCGGCAAAGACCTTGACGCTCGCCTGGAGAAACTCGGCGGCAGGCGGGTCGTTCCCTTAGGTCTTGGTGACGATCAAGATGCAGACGGATATCAGACTGGCTATAATCTATGGGAGCCTCAGCTGTGGAAAGTTTTGGGTGTTGACAACGTCGAGGTCACTGAGGCAGAACCTGAACCGATCACTAACGAACACATCAAAGCGGCATCGAATTATCTTCGTGGAACGATCCTGGAAGGGCTTTCTGACACATCCACAGGGGCGTTGGCTCCCAGTGACGGGCAGCTCACAAAGTTCCACGGTATTTACCAGCAGGATGACAGAGATATCCGAGATGAACGTCAAGCTCAGGGTGTCGAGCCTGCTTACAGCTTCATGATCCGAGTACGGATGCCTGGTGGTGTCTGTAGGCCTGACCAGTGGTTGCAGATGGATCAGATTGCTGATGAACATGGTTCTGGAACATTCAAAATTACCACCCGTCAGACATTCCAATTCCACGGTGTCATCAAGCGACATTTGAAGCCTGCAATTCAGGATATCAACCGAGCCTTACTTGATACCCTTGCAGCTTGCGGTGACGTGAACAGGTATGTATCTTCGTACGTGCAATTGAACAATCTGTCTCATTGGGTTGCGTAACAGAAATGTCATCTGTTCATCTATCCCAACTATGTCCAAACTTCATGCTCAAGTTCATCAATTCTGTATAACCGTCAGCGAACACCTCATCCCTCGCACGACGGCGTATCACGAGATTTGGCTCGACAAGAAGATGGTTGCTGGTGATGCCGTAAAGGACTTTGAGCCCTTGTATGGCGAATTTTATCTTCCCCGTAAAGTGAGTAATTTGAATGTACACCACTGCTTTGTCAGTCTAACGTGGGCATCCAGTTCAAAATTGCGGTTGCTGTGCCACCAACTAACGATGTTGACGTGTTTGCAAATGACTTGGGGTACATTGCCATCGTAGACGGCAATGGTGAACTCGCTGGCTTCAATGTCACTATAGGAGGTGGCATGGGCGTGACTCATGGCAACAAGAAGACATATCCTAGAACGGGTGATGTTATAGGTTTCTGTACACCTGAGCAGGGCAAATACGTTGCTGAGGCAGTAATGCTTACTCAACGAGACAATGGTAACCGCGCAGAGTGAGTTCAATTATTTTTCTCGACTCTGAGCACACTCATTCACACCGTACTTCGTCGCAACAGTCGCAAAGTAAGCTTTCGCTGCTCACACATTTTCTGACCCTTTCTGAACTGTCTTTCCAGAATGCTCGCCTGAAATACACTATCGACCGAATGGGCCTGGGTGTTTTCAAAGCGGAGGTCGAGAAGCGGCTGGGATATGCCCTTCAGCCCGCTAGGCCTTACACCTTTGACCGGAATGTGGATGACTTTGGTTGGGCGACAGGGGAAGATGGCAGACACCATTTCACCATGTTCGTCGAGAATGGTCGCATACAAGATGAACCCGGGAAAGAGTTCAAGACTGGCTTGCGAGAGATTGCCAAAGTTCACAAGGGGACATTCCGCCTGACAGCAAATCAGCATCTCCTGATCTCTGACGTTGCATCCGAGGATTTGACGCAGATCAAAAATCTGTTGGCCAAGTACAAGATGGACAATCTTTCCTACACCGGCCTCCGTCTATCCTCGTCAGCATGTGTTGCGTTCCCGACGTGTGGTAAGTCGTTGCCATATTCATGCGAATACGGCATTCCGAGGGCTAATTATGGCGTTTATAGGACTTGCGATGGCGGAATCGGAAAGAGTATGTTTTTTTTCTCCGTTTTCAACGAAAGTGCCTCGTACTGACTGCAAAAATCAGTACCTGCCATTATTAGTCGACAAGGTTGAAAAGATATGTGAGGAAAATGGTCTCCGTAACGATTCAATAGTTATGCGGATGACCGGATGCCCGAATGGATGCGCACGGCCTTATGTTGCTGGTTAGTCGCCCACCATTTTTTTCACTTGCTCATCTCTTGGTTACTAATACACCGTGACAGAGGTCGCATTTGTAGGGAAAGCCCCCGGAACCTACCTTATGCTTCTCGGTGGTGGATACTATGGTCAAAGACTGAACAAAATCTATAGAGGTGCGTCAACAGCAGTAATATCATTATAGCCGATCTAACCCCCACAGCAGAAACGGTGACGGAGCCAGAAATCCTGGATATACTTAGGCCTATGATCAAGCGATACGCATTAGAACGGCTGGAAGGCGAGCATTTCGGCGACTGGACCATTCGAGCAGGGTACATCGCTCCGACCACATCGGGTAAGGAATGGTACGATAGAATGGGCGGCGAAGAGCAATATCGCACGATAGTAGCATCATAATTTATGTACACCTTTCATGTAGAGTTCGAACACAATCATGCACACCATTTCCCTCGCGAAGGCGTAAAGGGTTGTGTTAGAAAGAAGTGCTCTTAGGGTTGGGTATGATATTGTCTTTGCTGATACATAAGTCTACTTGATGCTCATCAAGAAACATCTTTATACTTGGTCCGATCTAACGATCTACTTCGAGGCTTTGGCTTCAGCTATCGCCTCCTTCAGTGACTCGATAACTTTGTCAACGTCACCACGCGAATTATCAACCGCCGTGACACCCATGTGCCCTATGCGGAAATACTTGTCTGAAAACAAACGTTCATCTAGATGTACGCAAGAGAGAAGACATTCGACCGCACCTCTAATGCTAGTATGTAAACCACCAGCTACGACAACGCCTTTCTTGACCAAACGCGGAAGAATATCACCTGCAGCAAAACCTTCAGGGTAGTACAACTGCAGAGAGCGTCAGTGACTTGTGCGTGATACAAAAGCAACGTGTCGTACAGCAGTCATTCCATTCGCTGCAAATGCTGGGTCGAGAGGAACCTGTTTGATTCCAAGCTCACTGGCAGCAGCTTTGACGAGTTGACTAGCTTCCCGATGCAGCTTATACCGCTCCTCGAGAGTAGGCGAGCCTTTAGTGATCTGGGTAAGGGACGCATGAAACGCGTAGATGAGGTTGACAGGAGGGGTAGCGAAGTAAGCTGCATTTCCACTTTCGTATGCTTTCATGATAGGAAGCCATCTATACAGCAGCTGAATTCAATCGTTCAAATTTCGAACGAAAAGAGTATGCCAACTTACTTCTTCCAGCTGCCATAGTACGAAGTAGGGGGAGATTGCCGGGATTCGAACACCTGGATAGCCTTTTTACTGGCTATGAGAATGCTTAAACCTGGAGGAGTACCAAGACCCTTCTGGCTCGCAGTCAGTATGACATCGATACCCCAATCGTCCATGTGAATTTCCTCGCTGGCGACCGAGCATACACCATCCAGGATGACCTAAAAACAGATCAGATAAAAATAAAGAAGCTCTTTTTGGATGCCTACCAAAGTTTCAGGCGAAACGCGTTTAACGGTTGCGGCAATTGCCTTTGCGTCGGAGAGTACAGCTGTTGGATCCGGTTGAATGGATGGATCGGAAAGAGAAGAAACAAGAACCGTACCGGTTGAAGTGTCAACATGAGTGAAGGTAAGGATTTTGTATTTTTTGGTCTTCAAGGCAGTCTCTATGGCTTCCTGACTTACAGCGGTGCCGATCTCTGCTTTGACTTGGTCGACTTTGGCGCCATACGTTTCCAAGCTGGGTCGGAATTAGCAGCTTGCACAGTCGGAAACTGCGCACGAATCGTACCATTCAGTGAAGCTATCACCGAAATAGCCGCTATGTAGGACGAGTGCATTTTCTCCCGGTTCCACGAGATTGGCAGCGACCTACACGACAGTCAGGAACAAATGCAAATCAAGAAGCAGATACACGCGCCTGATCCCAGCCTAGGGTTCCGCTGCCTGCAATCAAGAATGGTTGGCCTTCCACGGTATCCACTACCTTGCTGAGTTCTCGAATTCAGTACAACAGCGGTGAGAGGGTACAGAAGGCAAGGCTCACCGGGTCATCCGAATACAGTCACCGAACACTGGGACGAAGTCAGGGGAAACATGTGACATGGAAGGATGAGCATTGGCAAAGAGAACCTGGTGTAGGATGAACATTAAGGATGAGGGTCAGAACGTTTGAGATAGATACTTACTTCATCGGAGACCTCGATAGGACCAGGAATGCTTTAGATAAGATCAGCTGGAATAAGATTAGAATGTCAAACGACTACGTACACAAGTAATCTGGAGACAGGGTCGATCGATTGAATTCATTACAGAAGATCATCTGAACTCACTTGTGAGGACTCTGGAAGGATTGTAAGTGATAGTTAGATGAAATGAATATTGCATACTTGTTTAAACTGATGAGTAGCAGACATATTTCTGTTGAAGGAGAGAGGAAAGGGTAATTTGGAAGTGAAGAGAGTAGGACGGAGAAAGAGAGAGGCAGAGGTTGAACGGAGGAACATGAAAGTTCACGTGCTGGGTTCAGTAGGTGCTACTGCATATTTATTATTTTATCGGACATCCGTGGACGGAACAACGGACGGTCACTCCTTCCCGGCAATTCATCCGGCAATTTACCGGCATTTTTTTTCTGCTTCCACCTCCACTATGCCTCGTAAGTCCGCAAACTATTTAACTTAATATATTCTTAATTCATTTCTCTAGGCTTGTCTCTTGCACAACAGATAGCAGAACTAGACGCTCCAGCTCCAGTCGGTGAGCTCGCTTCGTTGTTTAGCAGATTTTTATTTACCTCGAGCCAGATGTCGATCCCGAGGCTATTTTTGATTCCCAAGAAAACACAGACACAGGTGTATCACGAGCACACTACATACAAGTAGGGTCAGTGTGTCCAAATACTCACTCAATCTATCTTGCATAGTAAATCTCATTCTTCCAGTCGGAGCACCTTGCGGAAACTGCACGACGGTGTAGCTGATCCCAAATACGATGGAGTCAAAGTATCCAGAAAGCAATTGATAGAGGACGAAGAAGAGGAAAGCGAAGATGATTCTGACGACCTCTCATCCATAAACAATGACGGGAAAGGGGGAGAAGAAGTACTAGAGGGCTCAGATGATGCGCCGTCGGAGAGCGACGAAGAGGACGCTAGTGAAGATGAAGGCGAAGAGGAAAGCGAGGAACAAGAAGATGGCGCTCATTCATCTCTTCATACGGACAATGCGAAAGAGGTCCAAGAGCTGACGTCCGCTTTACGCAAAAGCCGGGACGAGGATAAGAAGAAGGGTGTAGCTGTTTCCCGGCAGATTGTATGTTTTCTTTGCCCTTTCATCATGCCTATGTCACACTCATGTCTTACAGGGAATTTGGGATTCCCTTTTAGATGCTCGTATCCAATTGCAAAAGACAGTGGTCTCCGCCAATACCCTTCCCTCCGTGAGTCCAGTTTCAGCTTTGTCTCACGTTCGCCCTAATGCCCATTTTAGAAATCCCAGCTCTCAAGCGTCTCTAGCGGCCCTGAGTACCAAGAGTCTTTGAAGAGAATGCTCGAGGAAGCAACTCTTCTTTCAGAAGAACTTTTCGAGCTGCAGGAGGTGATCTTGTTCTACCAGTGTGCTGGCACGACGTCTACTGACATATTTCCCAGACTTTGCTCGAGGCTACTGAATCAATTTCGCTTCCTGCGAGAAAGAAAAGAAAGATCGAGGAACAGGATCCTATCACGAGCTATGAGACCTACCTTCGAGATGCTAGTCATGCTTCATCACAACTTGAAGAAGCGTAAGTACATTCTACCATATCTTACTTGCGCTAAATTTGTCGTTTCAGGTATCATCCTCACCTTTTACAAACTCTATCTAAATGGTCCTCAAAAATACAAGCTGTAGCACCTTCTGTTCTCCTTCCTTCAAATCGCAACGCGTTCTCCAAAGATCGCCAGAAGATCAAATCTGCAGTTCAACTGGTGGATGAGAATCTCGCAGATCACGACAAACTTCTTCTACGGACGCAGACATGGCGAGGCAAAGGTGCTCGATTAGGTGTTGTTACCAATGGAGATCAGGAAAAGGAAGAAGATCCCGAAATCTTTGATGATACAGACTTCTACCAGCAAATGCTCAGAGATGTCATTGATGCTAGAGACGCATCTGGTGCCAACGATTGGATGGTAGTACAAAAACAAAAGAAAGCGAAAAAGAAGGTCGATACCAAAGCTAGTAAAGGCAGAAAACTTCGGTTCGTTTGTCAAATTTCTCTCTCCTTAACAATATCCCAGAGCTGTTCTTTCACTAGGTACGAAGTACACGAAAAGTTACAAAACTTTATGGCTCCTATACATATTAAGGGTTCATGGAACGAGGGACAGATTGACGAGCTGTTTGCTTCGTTACTTGGAAAAGGCTTTGAAGACGCAATGAATGCTCAAGTGGACGATATTTTCCCCGCTTCAGAAAAACCATCTGAGGAGTTATCTAGTCATACCTTAGAAGGATTCAGAGTTTTTGGATAAATACGCTATATAAATGAAATATATCTGATTTTCATGTACTTCTGTGGCGGTACCTCGGTGGTACCTCGTCATCGTCACTGATCACATGCCCGGTGCGCGCTCACATTGTACTAGATTGTACTCTCAGCAAGTAAGACTTGCGCCTGAACAGCTATCTTCTCATCTTTTCTACTCGAGTTGCCTGCAATTTCAAGTTGTTCAGCTGTCCAGGCTCACGGGCAATCACCAATTTCTTTTCATTTCGAGAGGCTTAGCTTTTGTGTCTGTCTGTCTCTGACAATCCCAAACCAAGACTCCGATACTCGCCAATGGATACATTCGAGGACGAGAATCCTTTTGACACCGGGTCAGACCGTATTTCTTCAGAAACTTCGTCCACCTCAAAAGTCGATATCTCGGAACCTCCTTCACCACCTTTCAATCCTTCGAGGCAGCTATCGCCAACTTTGCCTGGCCTCAACCGACCCTTCCCTTCGCAAGGATCTCATAGACAACCCCAAGCTAATTACAAGAGTGATTTCTGCTGTGCGCGTGATAGGGCACTCCACTCTGGGGACGACATTGAGATATTGGTATGTGGTGTCACTGGAGTACGCGTCATGCCCATTCTCAAATATTATATGTCGGTTACAGATTACAGACGCTCAGAAAACTACAGTCGGTTCAACCTCTCCGTACATCACGTACGTGATACAAACAGGAGTGAGTGAAATCGTTCGCTTGCTGTATATGATATACAAATGCTGAACAATTCGAGTTCAGAATACTGAAGCCCGGCATCGGTACTCCGAGTTTGAATCGTTGCGACTCAGTTTGGTGAAACTCTATCCGACTCTTATTATCCCTCCTATACCTTCTAAGCAAACAATCGGCGACTATGCTGTAAAACAAGGGAAAGCCAAGGAGGATGCTGCTATGATTGCACGGCGGAAACGAATGCTCCAAACATTTCTGAATCGTCTTGCTAGGCATCCTATCCTCTCAAATGAGCACGTCTTTCATCGGTTTTTAGATGGAGAAGTTTCATGGGTGCGGATTTCGAATTCGAATTTGTGTCACAAGACATGCTGTTTACTCACGACTTTACCAGACTGAGGTCCTCAACTCACCGCCCTTGTCGCTACTCCCAAAGAATATCCTCAAAGCACCTTCACACAATCCAACTGACCAAAATGCGTCTCCTGCTTACGCAGCCCTTCCCAATCCTTCTGCTGCGCATCCCTTAAGGCATCCAGACCAACGGTTCCAAGACTCTGAGGCCTTTACCAACAAATTTGCTACCCATCTCAGTGGTCCTATGGAGAAAGTCACCCGCAGGACAGTTAAACGATGGTCAGGTGAGCTTTGATTTTTCGACTCGGATTGTAGAACTTCTTGCCAATAAAAATCATACCCTCAGATTACGCACAAGATCACGCCGAGCTTGGCGCTGCATTGAACGGTTTTAGTTTGAATGAGAACGGCGCACTCTCAGGAGCAATTGAGAAGACTGGTCAGGCCGTAGACGCAACGTACATGTCGACTACAAAGCTCGTAAGATTACGTCTGTCTTTGGACTTGCTTGTTTCGCTGACAATCTTGTACAATAGGTCCAAGAACTTGAACAGAATTGGGCAGAACCAATACACGAATACTCCCAGTTTTCGTCTATAATCAAGAAACTGCTGGCATATCGACACCAAAAACATGTCCAATACGAGATGACTCAGGATGCGCTCGAGGCCAAACGAGAACAACTCGAAGAGCTTGAGAAGAGCGAAAGTGAAGCGCGACGTTTAGAAGAGGCATTGAGCGGTGGAGGTAGTGCGAGCGTGGCTACATCACCCACAGGCCCACACGAGGGTGACGAAGAGGCTCCCGAATCGACGAATGGCCAAGGTTCGCCCGCACAAGATCCTTTAGCTTCGTATATCCCGCCACATCCTGGACCCAATCCTGCAAGGCGACGGGCAAGAGCACCAGGAATGGGTTTTTTGAACGCCTTGAGTTACACTCTGCACGGGATGATGGATGTTGACCCCGAGACTGCAAGACGTAATGGTATTTCAAAGGCGAGAGAAACCATATCGCAGGTAACTTGGCCCCTTTCTCCAATGTTGGTGTCATATCTCAAATTTGTCTTTTCTTAGCTTGAGGACGCACTTCATTTGTCGGCTCAGGACCTGAAATATTCCAGCTCCACGATCCAAGCGGATCTAGATAGATTCCAGCGCCAAAAGGTTGCGGATATTCGCGAGATGGCGATTAGTATGGCGAGGAGTCATCGGGACTGGTGCAAGAAGGTGTGTTACGTCTTCATCCAAAAAAGAGCGCCCAGCTTTTGAAGAACAGTTGAGTCTGACCGTCCTTTTGTTCCCTGTCATGCAGAATCTCGAGGCCTGGGAAGAAGCCAAAAAGGAGATTGAAAAGATTTCGGATCACCCTAATAAGTTACCGTCTGTGCAAGAGCCTTCAGTGCCAGGGCCTTCCACGGCTCGAAGAGATTCTACCGCCACGCTCAACGGACGATGATGTAACTGCTAATATTTCCAGTGTGTTTTCTATCTCTCCCTCCAGTTCCATACTGTGCTCTAGCAACATGAGTCGGTTAGATACCAGGATATTTGGATGTATCTCGATTTAGTCTATTGGACCCTAGGTTCTTGTCTTTCTTCGCCTTTACGTCTTCAATGAACATAGTTTGATCCTTCAAGTATCATGAATACGTCTGTCCTCATAGTCCTCAAACCTTTCTGAAATTGTTACCGGCTCTGTTCATGGCTTAGACATCCGTTGTATGTTCTCCTGAGCATACAAGAGGTCCAGAAGAGCCCAGAATCGATTGCGAGCCGATGCCAGAGACTTTCGATGAACAAAAGGTCCCAGGTTCGCCGCTAGGCCTACTTACTGTCCCTCGATAAGGATAAATCAGCTTTTATTACAAGTTACAAACATACGAGATTCGGACTAGTGGCTAATGCTATCAGAAATCGTCAGACGAACAACTCTTATTCTATGTACATGCACGGATTTCAGGTCCAAGGAAAGGAGTATTTTTTCCGTGAATAGATTTCAGTATTCAATTCGTGCCACACTACTTACATGTATGTGTCATAGTGACGGCGACTAATAGGAGATTAGCGCTCGTTCACGATTCTCGCTCTGACTTTATCCCTTCAGCTCATTTATTTTTTAGTATGTCCGAACGACCGAGTGAAACAGTGATAGAACAGGAACAAGTTGTTCTGATCCTGGTTGGTTTAGTTGGCTCAGGAAAGGTAGCTCTGATTTCCGACCCTGTCTACCCCGAGCGTAGCTAACACTCCCATAGTCTACTTTTGCGTCAGCGCTTGAGGAACACTTTTCCAACTTTCGGAGATGCAATCAAGACGACTTGGGAAACAGACAACGCGTAGAGCAGCTCGCGAGAGAGTCATTACGCCAAGGACTCTCCGTGTGCATAGATCGCACCAATTTCGATGCTTCGTTAGTCGCACGTATCCACATCGCATCCGCGTACATATCTACTGACTGAATACGCTCTGACAACTTGAATCTTTTGTGACCAATCGCGTTCTTAGGCAACGACAGCATTGGATTAAGATTGCTCGTGAATTCCCTGGGACTCTGATCTGGGTTATTGTCTTTGACACTCCTTACGAAGTGAGTAACTTGGATGGCTTTTTCAATTGAATGCAGATTCAGTTTAGTGATCGATCGTGATGTACTTGACCGTATAGGTATGTGCGTCCCGACTTAATGAACGTAGGTTTTGGTTTCGCTTTTTTCCTCTGAACTTTGCCTGACCGGCGCTGGCTCAATTTTTTTGCTACATACCGCTCTTCAAGGAACTTCGCACCCCACGATCCATACCCCTGAGCAAGGGCTGTCTGTCCTCTCGAGGTTCGCGTCCGATTTCAGGCTACCGCTGCCTGAGGAAGGTTTTGACCGTATGATATCTCTCAAACCATCTGAGCATCCTTCACCATTGTACACTCACTCCGATATCGCCGACATTCTTCAACGAATTCGGGATTCTCCAGCTAACACAACACCATGGCACCCCCTTGGTATGAATGCTGGCGGCTCTCGTAGGTTTCGTCCTTATCGTGGTCGCTACTCATCCTGGGGCCGTGGTAGGGGCCGCTCAAACGCTCAACATTCCTCCTCGATTCCCCGACGCAGTGGATTTGAGTCACAACAGTGACCGACCGCCTTGATCGTACGCGCTTCGTATAGGTATCTCCCATCCTCCTCATCCCCGCCGATACAACGAAGTCACTACCACGCAGGTTTTGGACATGCGGTCCGGACGGCCAATGTGGAAAGAGCTCAGCTCCTTCTAGATGTGTATATACTTCAGGAAATACCGTTTCTGCCTTGTCAATCGAGGCTGTCGTTACCGCTCAAATCCCTTCACCAACATGACGCGAATCAGAACAGTTTCAATAATGTGCGAGATGTGGATGTAATTCGAGGGCGCAGCACACGTACAAAATGAATGTATACCATATACATACTATGTAGCATGTAGCATCCTCGCAACGAGTGTGCGCATAAACGAATCGACCATGCCACGTATGTCCATGAAAAGACAATAAGGCGCGGCTGTGTACTTTCTCATCGAGTCAGTCCGTGAGGGGCCTGTACCGCATAGGTACTCGTAGTACCTGGGGAATGGTGAGACCCTAGTTCCATTTTCTGATCTCAGTTATCTGATTTCCCCGATGCTTGTGCGGTCTGTGCTTTTTGGTTCAAGATCTTTGCACTGACCTAGAATATGAAAAATCTGAGATCAACCCGAAACCAGGGATAGTGAGAGACTTGCATTACGGATATGCATGGCAGCTCGCTCGACGCCGTAGGCTTCACTACGTTTGTATTGCTCCAATGCTTCCTCCAGTTGACCGGCTATGGGATATCAATAATTTTAGAGACAATAAGGATAGGAGTAAAGAAGGTTCACAGACTGGCTTCCAGAACGGCGGCCAGGTTGAACGCAATCTCGGGATCCTCTGGTGCCAAAGATGAGGCAATACTAAATTCATAAGCGTCAGTTAGCCATATGGCAGACGTAGGGGGTCGACGTGCTGGAGATGATGTAATGCAAGGTCCGGACGAGGAAGTGGTGAAATGATATATGCACTCGCTAGATCTGCCAAGAGACCGGAGTATGTATTAGAATTTGGACAGACAGAATAGAGAATGGAAGGAAACGAACTAGTATGTGCATCGGGACTTGATGGTTGTAACGCGATGGATTCTTTCCAGGCGGCGATAGCTTCATCAAACTCTTCTGCATATTTGTCGTACTCACATTGTCGTAAGTACTTTTATGAGGCAATTGAAAGGACCTACTGAGATGATAGTGCGTGACTCCTAGGTTATACAGAGAGCTGGCATTGCGATTTATTTCTGCACTTCTTCTATACATATTTTTGGCGCCCTCGACATCGCCTTCCTCTAGCATTTGAGTTCCTTGCTCCAAACAACGCAAGGCTTCTAATTCAGCAGGATCTGATGCGGAGGAATGTGGAGTTGTTGAGCTCGCATAGCCTGTAGATTGAATATAAATAACAGGTGGCGAAATTCACAGAATGAACCAACGGCGCGTGAAGGATGCAGAAGCGAAAAGTTTAGAGTTGGCACGAGTTCTACCGGCCAACTGTAATTGAGTCAAGGTTGCAGATGTGTTTAAACGAACCAAAGAGCGGGAAGCAGAGCAAATAGCATGAGAGTAAATTCTGAAAGACATTTTTCGAGTCTTACACTGACAGTCGAATCCACCGCCAAAATTCGTGTGGCGCCTGTCGTCACGTGATAACGGGCCGGCCAGCTTTGCGGGGGCGGAAATTTTTGGGTTTGTCCTGCTTACGCTTGGTGACTGGTCATCGCTCTTTGCTCTTCACCGTCATGTCGTCCGAGAATTCGTCTTCAAGTCAAGCCTCTTCGTCTTCTTCTTCAAGAGACCCTGCTGCGTATTTGCGCACTGCTACTTTTTCGCGGTCGGAAGGCCCTGTTGTTACACCCGATAGTGCTGTTACTGCGTCGGACCTGTTATTGGGTTCTTACGATCCTGCAAAATTACACCCTCTCGCCGAAATCGGCGACAAGCTGGACTATCTCCTCCTTGATGATGACAAGACAAGCGAGCTTCCTGGCTCTGGGACGGCAATACCTTCTCGGGGGTGGAGTGACGATTTATGTTACGGAACCGGGACTATGTATCTCAGTGGTGAGCTTGAATCTCTTTCGAATTACTTTTTTTGTTTTTGTTTTGCTTTCTTTTTGGTATTGCTGGATGCTTGACCCTTCTCTCACCTTATCTTTCCATCTCGGAGCACCCGTCTTTAGCCCTCTCTTATTGTTTTTTCTTTTGTCACATGTTCACCCCTGCTTTTCCAGGTCTGGCGGTTGGCGGTTTGTGGGGTGTACGCGAAGGCGCTTCAAGGCCATTGGCTGTGTCAAGTACGAGACTGCGGATCAATAGCATTCTCAATTCAGTGACACGACGAGGCACTTTCATTGGGAACTCGGCTGGCGTACTCGGTCCGTATGGTTTCCCTTTTCACTCCAGCGTCATTTGCACAATCTGAATAATGTTTACCAGCTCTGGTGTACAATGGAGTTAACTCCTCGATAGATGCCGCAAGAGGGAAGCATGATATTCTTGGGAGTGTATCTGCTGGTGCAATTACGGGAGCACTCTATAAGTCGACGGGTGAATGATTTACGTCTCGTGTTTTTTTGCCCAATTTTTGATCATCTTTTTTCGGTCTGTCAGCCGGAGTCAAGCCTGCGCTTTCAGCGGCCGTATTCATGTCTGGAATGGCGGGGATCTGGAGCTATGTGAAAAAGATTGTTTGACCAACTTACACGTTACATATTCTACATCTTTGGCTAATACACCCCCATCTCTGGCTTTGGTACCTCGGCAACAGGCTTCTTATTAACTTACACGCCCTCTATTCGAGACCAATTAGAAATTTAGCATGGTGTAACGACTTTGGCCATATCAGGCGGCCTCCCTCCCGATCTGACACTTCCAGAACCTTGACTGATGACTCTACTGTCCCGTTTCATTCTCGGAAAACGACATTACCCTCTTCGCGTGCAAATGCTATAAATGTCCCGACTCCTGCGCTAATCTCTTGTGACCGTCCCTGTGTCGCCCTCTGGCACACCTCCTCTGTGACCAATGGTTCGTTTTGTTGCTCAGTTTTCGGTTACTCAGTGTGTAGCTCTCGATGTCTACCAAAGGAAGACAAGTTCCACCTGCGAGGACGAGCTTACTTGCGGCGATTTTTGTTCCCTAGCGAGAGGAACTCCGACCTCTCCGATTGGGCAACGTCGATCCAGCTGTGGCATTAATCGAACAAATAAGGTTTATGGGACGGTATTATTTGCCTTTTTCTCGAACATATGATGCCAAAGTCTGAAATATCTGCTAGTCAGAGTCTGTACCTTGGTCCAGCCGAACCGCGGTTGAACACCAAAAAAAAGCTGACCGTGTTTGTGCGTCTTCATCAGTTCCGAACGGTTATCGCATATATATCAGTAGCGGTACTAGCGACTCGGATAACACTTCGCATCCACGTTCATGCTCACGCTGCCTACTAGTACTAAAACTTCTACGCGATCACGCAAGTGACACCAGCAACTTATCCTGTAGCAGTGGTCAATCCTCGCCGCAGACATCGTTTTCATCTGCTAGTTTTCTTTCTTCCCAGTCCAGTCCTTGTTCTAGTCGAAGCTCTCCACCCTCTAGCCGAGGGTCACTTTCAGATTTGTCTCCAATTCCTTCAAGTTTTTCCCGAATTCAGCCTCGTATTCAAGTCTCTTCGTTACTGTCTGATGCGCGCAGCGTGTATGTTTATCTCTTCTCATCCCGTACTGTGATTTATCTCACCGTATGGACTTAGAACCTATCATCTCGAGGTTGTTCAGCAGCCTCAGAAAACTGCGGAATTTCGCAACGCTCCTTTGTCTCGTTTACCTGTGACTCCACCGGTCATCGTCCGACTTACTGTTCGTGATCCCTCTGGGAATCCTGTTACCCCGTGAGTCAGACTTTAAAAAGGGGGAGGTGGTTTCAGTCTGTATCCAAATTGCTGATAATGAATCTTTTCATTGAACCAGGGAGGCGGAGTTGCCCTTCCTCATCGCACACTTGTCTCTGTACAATGAAACTGGTCTTACGCGATTGGATGTAGGCTCTTCGCTGTTGAGCGGACAGTCTGCACCTATCCTCTATGGCAATTTAGTGTCCTCGATAGATCAACTAGAGGATTTACAAGGGAATAGGGGCATGTTCTTTATCTTTCCAGATGTCAGTATTCGATGCTGTGGTCGTTATGTATTAGGAATAACGCTCCTGCGGATCTCAAGGTAAATTTCCCTACCAGCTGTAGGAATATAACGACGCGGCTAGAAACTAATAAATGCAGCTTCAGTGTAAATCCATCTGGAGGGATGAGCCTGGCGCAACATGGACAAGGATTAGCGGAGACATGGACGAGACCGTTTGATGTACTACCTCGCCATCGGTATACTGCTGCCGGTATGTTGATTTCTGTTTTCTGTTTGTGCGTGTGTCGTATCCCCTAAGTTCTGTCGCTCAACAGCGCAAACACGATTGACACAGTCTTTTCTCCGCCAAGGTGCGAGGATGTTCACCTTTATGTCACCCTCGCACCCTTAAGACTTGGTTTGGTTTATATGATTCTGGACCAACAATGACAATGGACTATCGATTCTGGGGTGGATGTTATTTATGTTATATTGCTTGCACTTTAGATTGTACATTGACACCATTGTATTTCAACTCTTCGACCTTCATAATTAGCAGTGGTATGTCTGTAAGTAGTAATACAAATTTCGAGTATGACGATGTTATTTGTAAGTCTGAGTGAGTAAGATCAGAGGAAAATAAAGCCGAAGTCAGCAAAGGTGTGCTTTGGCTATGGCAGAAACTGCGCAGAACCACAACTGCACTGGTTAGAAGCAGTGTTATACATTACATAATCGGGGATTGATACCGGCGCCTGCGGCACGTGCAACACGTGGTGGATCTCGCAACAATAAATAGAAAGTTTCAAAGGAGTCTCCCCATCTTTTGGGCAAGGTTCCCTTTTCTTTTATGTCTGCCAACGACTACTACAACGCTGGAAAGCCCCAGGGGCAATACTATCCTCCTCAAGGTGCGTAGTTTGCTCTCTTAACATCGGTTTCTGGTGTGCTTACATCGTTATAGGACCCCCTGGAGGACAGGGTGGTTACTACCCTCAAGTATGTAGTCTCAGCTTCACTACTGCGCAAAACTGATGAGTGAATGTGTACATGTAGCAACCTCAACAAGCTTACTATGGAGGTGGACCTCCACAAGGGTACGGAGGCGGGTACCAGCCTCAACCGCCTCCTCAGACGGTCTATGTGTATGTGTGCCGCACGTTACCCATTCTTTTTGATAACTGATGTTTGGCCGTAGCCAACAACCACAGCAATCTAGCAGTGGTGGAGGTTGCGGGGCTTGCTTGGCTGGAATGTGCTTGTGCTGTTGTGCAGAAGGTCTGTCGCATTCAAGGTATTCTCCGTTGGTCTCTCTAACTCCGCCTTTCCTCTAGAACTCTGCGAATGTTTGTTCTAACCGTTGTAGGCGGAAATGAACCTTGGCGACCTGCGCATCATTAGTTTTATGATTTCATGATTTGGGATACAGTAGGACATGATGTGCATGGACGCTACCTCCCACTTGTTTCTATCTTCCTCTATCGATTCATTTGCACGTATGACTATAATCTAGTTTGTATTTTTCATGATAGGGCTATTCAGAGCAACTTGTAGAATACTACACATGAGACAATCTGAATTTTTTTCTTGAAAATCATAAATTACTGAGCGGTTATTACTGACTGCAGAGAGCCGGTGCGGCAGGGACGGAACGTTGCACGGAAGGAGCCGGGTGTAAAATTTGAACGAGTTTGTTGCTGGCACAGGTCCCAAGTCAGCTTTCTCTTCCAGCTTCCTCCTCCTCGACGAGCTGCCCATCTTCTGCTTGTACTTGGAACAGGCCATTCCAGTCAAGTTTTATTAGACTAGACACTAGTTTTCTTTATTATCTATTCCACCAATGTCTGTTACCATTCCTACGAAATGGGATGCCAGGTGAACTTGCCTTTTTTCTCCCTTCTTTTCGTTGTTCTTCATGTTCATGAATTCTTCTTTTTTCAAAGGTACCTGGGTCCTGTCCCTCATGACACCTCTTATTACGCCAAGTGTATGCTTGGTGGTGCCCTGGCTTGTGGTTTCACCCATGCTGGTATCACTCCTCTCGATGTCGCCAAGTGTAACATGCAGGTGACGTGTTCTATTTCTACCACCTCCATAAAACTGCTTAATTAACGTGCTTTTCATGTAGGTCAACCCGACGAAGTATAACGGTCTTGGCTCTGCTCTTAAACTCCTCGTCAAGGAGGAGGGTGCCAACGGTATCTGGAAAGGTTTTGGTCCCACCTTTGTCGGCTACTCCCTCCAGGGAATGKTCAAATACGGTCTCTATGAGGTATTCAAGGACCTTTACATGAACGCCGCCRGCGAGGAGGCTACGGAGAAATACAAGCCTGCCATCTGGCTTGCTGGTTCCGCTTCCGCTGAAGTGTTCGCTGATATCGCCCTCTGCCCTCTGGAGATGACCAAGGTCAAGATCCAGACGAGTGCTACTGGTACTTTCCCCACCGCCTTCGGCGCTGCTTTGTCCCAGATGAGCAAGATGAAAGCGGAGACTCGCTACCCCTTCGGTTCTCTTGTTCCCCTCTGGTCCCGTCAGGTACGATTTTGAGCCCTGAAGAGAGGTTAGTTTTGTGTAATTAACGCTGCATTTTATTTAGATCCCTTACACCATGGCCAAATTCTTCTTCTTTGAGAAAACCGTCCAGCTCTTCTACACCCACGTTTTCACCCAGCCCAAGGAGACTTACTCCAAGACCACTCAACTTGGTGTCACCTTTGCGTCTGGTTACATTGCTGGTGTTGTCTGTGCTATCGTCTCGCATCCTGCCGACTCGCTCGTGTCTCTTCTTGGAAAGGCTGAGAACAAGGGTAAATCCGTTGGTCAGATCGCAAGCGAAGTTGGATTTGGTACTCTGGCCACAAAGGGTCTCGGTACTCGTGTCCTGATGATTGGTGAGTCTTGACGTGCTGTTTTTTCTTGTGATTCTAATGTTTTTGTGCCCAGGTACGCTCACTGGCTTCCAATGGTGGATTTACGACACCTTCAAAGCATCGATGGGTATGGGTACGACTGGTGGAAAGTAAACGACTTAGACTGCAAAATGTTTATACCGTGATTAGATATTAGTTGTTACTACTCTTCTTGTCAGTATTTAGATAGGAAAACGAGCTACTTAATTGCGCGACTCTGATTGGCTGATCGAGCGAGTAACCCGATTCACTCCGGAAAGGACAGAGCAGAGGTCACGAGTGTGACACCGACTACTCCTTACCTCCTAGTATCCCCTACAACAAAAATGCTTTCGAGGCTGTCTTCAGGAGCCTTGAAGCACGCTGCCACCCGTTCTCCATCTCTCTTGTCGTCGTCTCGCTCAGCTTCGGTGAATTTCTCCTTTTTTTCGAACTTCGGAGCAGTCAGTTTACTGTTGTACTCAGGTTCGGTTTGCATCTTCTTCCTCCTCTTCCAATGCCTTCGACGTACGTGCTTCTTCGTTTCTGTTTATTCTTCCAATTGCTCATATTTTCAAAAAAAAAAGTCTTTCATGAGCTCCCGGGCGACTCTCGCGTCCGCGACACTGTTCACCGCTGGCACGATTGCCTGGTATACCCATCTCTATGGATCTCTACCTTTCCTCGGCGAGGCGCATGCAAGTCATCTCAGCGATGAAGGTCTTCATCCCGTGGCGTATCCGTGGCCCCACAAAGGTTTCTTTGACTCTTTCGACCACGCAAGGTGTGTCTACTTGATGTCTACCAAACTCTTGTCAAGCTTCAATTACATTTTTTCATGCCAGCATCCGAAGAGGTTATCAAGTATACCGTGAAGTCTGTGCAGCATGTCACTCTCTCGACCGTATTGCCTGGCGCAATCTTGTAGGTGTATCACACACCGCTGACGAGGCGCGCGCCATGGCGGAGGAAGTAGAGTATCAGGATGGACCTAATGACGATGGCGAAATGTTCATGCGTCCAGGAAAGCTCGCGGACTACATGCCCGCTCCCTACCCTAATGAAGAGGCTGCTAGGGCTGGAAATGCTGGCGCTCTTCCACCTGACCTGAGTTTGATTGTCAAGGCGCGTCACGGTGGTGCTGTAAGTATCTTTAGCAACTACGAGGTCATTGTTACTGATTTTACTTCCATCTAGGATTACATATTTTCGCTTTTGACCGGTTATATCGACCCACCGGCTGGAGTCGAGGTTCGTGAGGGCATGAACTACAACCCCTTCTTCCCTGGTGGTGCTCTTTCCATGGCTCGTGTCCTCTTCGATGGTTTGGTCGAATACGAGGATGGTAAGCACACTGTGCTAGATTCTGGTTGCTCGCTGACCATTTGCTGCTTAGGGACTCCCGCTACAACCTCGCAAATGGCTAAGGACGTTGTCACCTTCTTGAACTGGGCGGCTGAGCCAGAACACGACGAGAGGAAAAAGACTGGTATCAAAGCTATCATCTTGTTCTCTACCCTGTTTGCTCTCAGTCTTTACGTGAAACGTTTCAAGTGGACCCCGATCAAAAACCGCAAGATTTGTGAGGTTTCCTATGACTGCAAGCATTTGGCATAGTACTGACAAAAGCGCGTTTTTTTCTCCCAGTCTACAACCCTCCAACGGATAAGACAGGACACTAGAGCTAGATCAGGGCTTGCCGTTGTGTAGATAGTCGAATGAGCTAAACCGATGTTAATTTTCATCATAATTGGAACTTATTTTTTCGCCTGAATTTGAGTTTGGCCTTGTTGAATCTTGACATTGCGGCTTTCCGCATTCGGAAGCTTTCACTCCAACCTCCTTCATCGTTTTATATTCACAATGTCTTCTGCTTCATGGCCTCCACAGCTCAAGTATGCCTACTGCTTTCTTACGTCTGAAGGTCTCACTGTCGTATTGCAGAGAATGGGTCGCGAAATGTTTGGGCCAAATGACAGATAGTAATCGAAAGGAAGCGCAAGACGAGTTAAGACAGGTAATTGCTGATGCTTTCGCCCAACACACCTTGTGGACAACAGACTGGGATGGCGTACAACTTCAAAGGTTCTCGTTTGCTAAGCGTTACTTATTCCGACACTTACTGTGCGGTCACTGTCCAGTCTTTTACCCAAGCCGGCACCTGGCCTAAACCTGAAGCGCAAATCGTGCGTTGCCCAATCTCTTCCGTTACTTCTGTCTCATGTTCTATTCGCAGAAATGACGGCCCACAGGTCAGCAAGAAAGCTAAAAAGTCTATGAAGCAAGTCACTTCTGGCACCGCAACTCTCGATTTGAATGACCAAGCAGCCCTTAACCGGCGGGCGGAACGTTTTCAGCGGGAGCATGAAATCGAACGACAAAAGTCAAGAAATGGCGGTGCATCTCTCAAGGCGAATCATCACACTGCTCATCTATTTAACAACACGCCGTCTCGCTCACAGTCGCCGTTTGGTAGCCCTGATGACCCCGAGGCAGATCCGGTATGTGTTTTGTTGCGTGGTGATGGCGTGCCTGAGCTGCTTGCTGCTTGTGTTGTGTTAGAATGTCATCGATTGGGACCGGTTTACGATTGTCGGAACGTCGAGAGAGATATTCAAGGATTATCTAAGGTTGACAACAGTGCGTGCATGGTTCGTGGGATTTCAGAGCTCCGTTGAAACTCTTTTTTGCTTCTCAGGAACCCAAGCCAGAGACGATAAGACCATATCCTGTACTTCAAGAGACTTTATTACAACTGAAAAAACGATGGAGAGAAAAATGCTCATACGCCTGGATATGTAATCAGTTCAAAAGTCTTCGTCAGGATCTTACAGTGCGTTTCATCCTTATCACAGTATTGGATGTCCAAGCTGGCGCTTCTATCACACTTTTCCTTTTGCATAGGTTCAACGAATCAAGAACGACTTTACAGTTCAAGTATATGAGATACATGCTCGCATGGCCCTTGAAAGTGTATGCACGTGTCTTACAGCGTTGACTTTCAACTGAAGATTGTTGTCGTAGAATGATATGGTGGAATACAATCAATGTCAAGCAACCTTGAGGACACTATATGAACTTGGAATTCCTGGCAAAGATACCGAGTTCGCCGCATATCGGATTCTAATGTTTTTACACGGTCGCAATAGAAGCGGTATTTTTCAATCACTTACTACCAAAGTTTTCAACTGATTGGCTTTATTCTGCCAGAATTAAATCTCTACGTAGGTCAACTAACGCCCAGGCAGAAAGCAGACCCGGCTGTTCGCCATGCGCTCAGTGTTCAACGGGCGCTTTCGATGGGCAACTATCATGCACTTTTCTTACTTTTTATGAATGCGCCAAATATGGGTGCCTATATTATGGACCATTTTATTGATCGTGAGAGGGTGAAGGCGCTGATGATCATAACCAAGGCGTAAGTGTCTGAAACTCTTCTCGTTCCATCGTTTCAGTTTCACAGTGGTTTATCATCAGCTACCGGACGATATCTCTCTCATTTCTGCACAATGAGCTGGCATTTGACGACCTTGAAAGTACACGCAAATTCTTGGAAGACCACAAAGCAGCATGTTTCTCGAATCCTCGCAGTCCTGATCCAGAGAAGACCCTCGAATGTAAAGCTGCCTCGCCATTACTTGCACAGGTGTACGAGGAGAAGTATCGTAAGGTTGGGATAAAAGGCGCGATATGATATGCTATCATCATCTGCCTCTCCTTCTGTTCTTCCTCTCATGAGCATGCTATTCGCATCTTCATCGCCTCATATATTATTGCTCACTGCAAACATCCTATTCCTCAATACCATTGGACGCGTCGGGTTCCCCTTAACCAGGTTTTTTTATATCATAGGCCATGGAGTCGACAATTCTCTGCGAACTCTTGACAAAAGTGCCGACTAAATTGGTCGTTATGTAGATATCTAGATATTGTATGATGGAGAGGCGATGGGTCCAGCAGCTGTACATGTTTTGCATACAAAATATTTTTATGATTTCGATTCTGAGTGACACTGTGACCCCACGTGATTTGTGTGACGCAACGCGAAATTCGAAGTCCGAAGCGAGTACTTAGTCACATTCGCGTGTACGGGCTCTGACGCGCTACTACCTTCACCTTGCCCTTTACAGTCCTTTCTTGCTCACCGTTAGCGATGTCGGGCCCCTTGACATCGTCCAAAGCCAATGTGCCTCGCACAAGGTATATCATCTTGTCCGCGTAAATCATCTGTTCTCAATCTCAGACATCTCCAACAGAGCAAAGCCAGAACCCGAACACCAGCCTGCAGCCAAAAAGCGAAAGCTTGACTCTTCGTCGCCATCAAAATCACAGAAAACTCAACAACAGTCTTCGTTTGCTGATGTTTTAGAAAGACTGAAGGAGGAGAGTGGTGGTAAACGCGGTGTGTTTAAAATCGACGCGTCGTGGGCGTATAGAGTCGTCTGACAATGCCTATGCAGATGCTGAAGGAGGTGCCGATCAGTGGGCTCGTCCGGATCTACTACCAATTGACGAGAAGAAGGATAAACTTGGTGCGTGTCGATTTGCCTGTCATTCGCGACGATGTCTGAATGTTTGGATAGTCTTTCAGCAGATTGACATTGACGAGTACACGGACGGACCAAATATGACTTTGAGAATGTACGGTGTAACGGAGGTGTGCTCACTGCATTCACTCTAGTTTTTCTTCTCGACTCAAGGAAATGTATAGACTGGCCACAGTGTACTCGCACATGTTCAAGGCTTTCTGCCTTACTTTTATCTTGCGCAACCTCGTGGGTTTGACGAAGAAGATATAGAACCCTTCCGCGACTATCTTAATGTGAGGCTTGATTATCTATAGGTATAATTATTGGCTCAACTATTCTTCAGAGTATGACCTTTGCAGGTGTGGTCAGGAAGATTGAGAGTGTTCACAGACGGAGTTTGTGGGGTTATCGAGGCGATGCCTGGAGTCCTTTCCTGAAGCTCACAATTTCAGACCCAAAAAATGTCCCAAAAGTTCGAGATGAGTATTCAACCAATTCCTCCTGTCTTTCTCTTGATTGACAAATTTCGTGGTGATTACGCCTCTTTGACAGGAGCGAGTGCAACTTCCGTGATCTTTTCAATACCAGGGGAGTGGGCGAACCTTACCCAACTTTCGAGAGTAACATTGCGTACACTCTTCGGTTCATGATCGACACCAAAGTCGTCGGTATGAACTGGATTGAAGTCCCTGCTGGCAAATATAAGATTCTAGAAGGAGAG
>RCHF01002323.1:0-20742 GCA_003987895.1 Neonothopanus nambi | reverse complement strand
CTCGCATCATGTTATCCGTCTCTAGGTTCTTCTCCATCTGTCGTAGGCGCCGCCGCAGTAGTCGTTTAATGAAAACATGTTCTCGGTCCTCCCATTCCGCAGACAACTTGAGCAGTAGGCTCCAGAATTTGAATGCTAGCACAGTTTCGTTCTCTCGTAAGGCCGCGTATACCATGTACTTCCCGATCTGTGGGGAAGACACAATGCCTTTGTTGGGCATCGTTTCCAGTAACTTGAGGTTTTCCTCCAACTGGGTTAGCCGACTGCCCACAGGTGCCTCTATATCAGGCGCAACACTAGCCCGGATGGCAGAAGTTAAGCCCTTCAAACTGAGCCGTATGTCTACCAATTCTCGCGCCCGAGCAACAAACTGTTCCACCAGCTTCAGATCTCCCAGAAGCAAAGCATGGTGCAATACAGTTCCAAACGTCACCCTGTCGGGCTCAAGGCCCTTTTCGACCATACGGTCAATGATGATTGCGGCACTACGAGGTCGATGTTCTGCCAGAGCAGTGAGCGCGACATTGACATCATGCACGTCTGGCAGTTCTTTTCGGCGGAGCAGCAGTCTGAACACATAGAAACCCTCTTCGAATCGTCCGGTAATGAAATAAGCTCGTGCTAGCGAGGTCAAGTGTTGGTGATTTGCCTTTTCCAAGGGCCGATGACATTCGATAAATTCATTCAAGACGCGGTCAGCCAAGGCAGCGGTGTCTTTTATACGTTCCTGCATAGAATGGTCATCCAGAAATCCACCCTCGGGTGATTCTGTCGCCCGCTGCTCAAGTAACATTTCTGTCCTTCTAGATATCCGCGTAAAGAGACTGACCATCCGAACCATCAGGCGGCCAGCACCCAGAATTACTTGTTTATCTTTACCGCCCGAGTACCGCTCCCATAACGTCCTCGCAGAAACTGAGAAGCCGTGTGCAGCAGCGATAGCAATGAATTCTGCGCGGGAGTGTACAGGGAGAAACAAGGAGTTTTCTGCAACTTCATGAGCAAGCATACGGGCAAGGTGGGTATTTCCCTTTTGCTCAGTCAAAAATTGCATCAAGGATAATATAGCGGGGCCTTGAGGAGCAGGATACTGATAGTCTTGGGATACTCCAAGATCCCGAGTAAAGGAGTAGAGTCTTCTGGCAGGATCACCATCTTTGAGATCAGCGGTTGCGGTGTACGCTAACCGGATGATCCCATTCGGAACAGGAGAAATTGGATGGATGCGGCATATAAGCTCAACACAAAGGCGGAGCTCAGGTCGACTGGGACTCCGTAGAGTGGTGTATAAAGTATCAATGATTAGGTCAATGAGTGTTAGATCAAGAGGTGGTCGTGGAGTCACACTAGACGGCGATGCTGATTCCGAGTTAGCAGCGGATAGTTCTCGGCGTCTGGCATTGACAATGGAAACAAGTTCTGTTTCTGAGGGAAGTAAACTGAGCAGCAGACGATGCGCAAGTAAACGCTTGTCCCAATAGAGACAAGCTCTTGCAAGAGTCACCGACACAATGTATACAAAATCTGGCGAGTCGGCAGGGGCTTGGTGGACGGCTTCCGGAGGAATATAAAGCCTTTCGACGAGCGCCTGAAACAATTCGAGCACCTTGGCCTCATCCCTTAAATTCAAGAGATGGTGGAGGAGCTCAAATGCCGAGCTGATAATATCTGGGAGTTTATGAGTGACAGAGTCAACACCTCCTGAAGCAGGCTGCAGTACTTGAAGACGGGCCAGAACAGCGGTGTACAAGATTGCACGAATTTCGTCGGCCAAAGGGCCTGGCTTCAAATGCCAAATAACGGAATACGTCAAGGACAGTATGTCCAGATCAGAGAACCCTTGCAAGGTGTCGTCGACGGTAAAGTGTCTGAGAATTTCCAAAACAGTATCGCCCGGTAACACTTCAAGATTTGTGCTAATCAGGAGACGCCGAAGTAGCCTATCCCTCTCATTACTGCGAGGACCATCTAGCTTCAGAATATCCTGGCAAAGCGTCGTGATATGTTTGCCATTACTTTCCACGGATTGTATTAGAAGACGAGTTAAAACCCGCTCTGGAGCCAATTCGCGGTTTTGAGGGGTTAGGTTAACGTATTTATGTAGGTCTATGTCGTTATATGCGTCCGGTAATGGCCTTGTAAAAGAGGAGGGTCGCGAAGAATTTGGATTGCCGGGCGTCGGAAGGAAGGAAGTGATTGAAAAAGTTGAAGATGTAGCAGTTCCACGGAATGTAGAGGTGCGGAGAAATGGTGCATGATTCCTGAGCTGTAGAATGGAACGGCTGGTTTTGAAAATGCAAACTTGACGATGCAGATGGCGGCAAAGAAACATAAGTCAGCTATAAAGGTGGTCAGCATAACGAAACGAAAGAAATTGGCAGAGTAATACTCACCGCATACCGCAATCTTCTCTAATTTTATTTGAGTTACGCCTAAGATTTCGAGAACAAAAGGCTCGAATGCCTTGTCTTGCTACTCGACACCGCGGCGATGATGAGGACTCGGAGGACTTGAAGTTGAGGAACAAAATTTATTTCGTTCACGTGGGGGGTGACTAATGCAAACAAGCGCCCCTAAGCGCCCGCAATGTCCGACTCGGAACCCGAACTGCAACTGCAACTGTCTCTATTTCTTCGTAGAACCTCGAACTTCATTCACAGTTTCGCTAATGATCTCAGCCATGCTTGCAGATTCCAAACCTGCTCGAAGACGTAAATTGTCTATCATACATGATTTTCTATGGCCTACAGCACAACGTGAAGATCAGGAACCTTGAAACTTGAAGTGAAATTTCGGTGTTACAGGTTTGCACCTGCTATCATCTCCCAAGGCTAAGTCCTGTAGTCGACCATGCTGACACTATGAATTACTGCAATTTCCAGCCTTGCAAGGTCCTTGTAATCATTGTTTCGGTCACTTCAGGAGCTGATATCGTATTTTCTGCGCCTGTTTCCGATTTCGTTCCTTGGGTTAAATGTAGACTCAAAGACTCAACTCATCCCTGCTTCAACCAAGAGAGGCTTGTATCCTGCGAGCTCTGGCATAGACCCTGGTAACAGAAGAGGTCAGATGAAACCTGGCTGAATACACCATTACAAAATGTTACGACGCACGCACATGGATTCGAATCATGAGTTTGAATGCTGCTGAAGGATTGGCCACTATTGGTATACTTACCTCAAGTCTCTGATCCACAGCTTCCAGATGTTACTTCCTGCCCAAGGTTAGTATCATTACTTGTGTTGCTTACGCCCGAAAAAATTGATATTGTACATTTGGTATTTAGATGATGAAAACTTAAACTCTCTATCAGCTGCTACCTGTACGAGGAACTCCTGACCTTCCGACATGTGCCGTTTATGCTGATCTCCGTTTTTTTGACAGTCCAGGGGCTCTTAAGCTACGAGTACGAGCTCTAGTCCTAGTTGCACTCAACCCGACAATCTGCGCAATTCAATGTTGGACAGGCTGCCTTGTCCAAAACTTAAACGTTCACCGGCACCTCCTGTACCTGAACTTGTCAGACCACCCAAAATCGGCGGTGTATGGGCCCGGAGCTTATTACTTTGCTCAAGCTTTCTTTGGAGCTAGAAGCTACACTATTTGTGCCCACTGCCACTTCTCTATGAACGGGCCTTTTTCGGAAATATCTTGGCATGTCCACGGGAAGAGGGCAAACAACCTAGTGACGTATCCCATATGATAGTTCTCTGCAGAGGTCTTCTTAGTCTTACGCTGACCATAAAGAGTTAAACAGAAGGTTGTAAACTTGGGGCGAATTGAAACCTGTCTTCTCTCGGCACCTGTATCGCCCCCTCTTTCTTTTGTTGAACGAATCACCCGGTCAACGCATTTCCTCTCACACTTGCTTCGGTCCCGTTGTCTTACTGGCTCGTGCCAGCTTTGGTTTCGTGGGTTTTACACTCCACTATTCATTGCCGAGCTCATCTTCGGGGAGCGTTTGATGATCTGAAGTGTTCTAAAGCTTAGTCGGTGGCCGCCAGAACTCTGGTATTTCCGGGCAATATTTGTTGTTTGATCTTCCTGATCTTAACGACGAGTTTTTTCTTCGGTCACGATACCCATTTGACCCCTGCTACCAATGAGGAGAGGCCTCAACCCTCGAGGAAAAGAAACACAAGAAAAGAAGCACGGGTCATGTGGACACCTGCCATGCGTTCTTCAATACCTTGCTACCCATGACCTCGTAAACGTGGAAGGAAAATCCTGATCCATAGAAATTCGATGATAACTAGTCTCTGTACATGGGTAGCGCAGACCTTTGAACTGAATCTGAGGCGCGACATTAGCCTTGTGCGAGTAATCCAAAACCCACTCTGCGAAACCAGAGAATTTACTTGCCAAGAAAGCGCTTGACTACAACTCAAGGTCGAATACGCTGGTAGGGAAAGGCATCTATCTGCCTCAACGGTAGTATTGTCAGTATGTAAGAGGGGTGAATACACTTTAATTAGATCAATTCATTGTGAATGTATTATGGATATGGAGTTCAGTAGAGTTCGTAGAGTTCGCTTCTGAGGCTAAACATTGAGCCGCACTTCACAAGGTTCATGCACTTCCTTCCACCTTCGATTGTAGTGACAGTCGGGGAAAGAATAAACGACGGTCGACCGTCGCGATCGGATGAGCGCTAAAAAGGCGCTAAACATGTGGCCGAGTATGCACGTGATGATTGACAGACCGCGCACGGACCTTATTCTGGTTTGCCACCACATACTTTCGCGTTCAGGATGGGCGCTGGACAGTCATCTTCTCAAGCACTTCCGCCGTCGCAGGCCTTGCACGTCCTGAGAGTAACTCCGTCGTCACCAGCTTCACAAACAACAATCGAGCCATTCTTTGACTTCGTTGTGGGATTTGAAGGGGACTCTTTATCGTCACAGAGCAGCATTGACGCTACAGAGCTGGAGAGGATTGTGGAAAGTCATGAGGAACGTGCTCTAAATCTTTTAGTGTGGAGTAGTAAGAATCGGGAAACACGAGGCATGTGGAATGTTCACAAGTTTCATTCTTCACTCACTGAGGGTGCATGCTAGTGGTACCGATTGTTCCGTCGCGAACATGGTCACAGTCGCAAGTCTCGGACTTACAAGACCATGACGCAGCGCACCAGCCATCTCTACTCGGACTAAGCATGCGAATGTGTGAGCCTGAGTTTGCCTTGGACAATGTATGGCATGTTCTGGACGTTCTTGAAGGAAGTCCAGCAGAAAGTGCAGGGCTGGTCCCGTATGGTGACTATATTACTGGATGGTCTGGGGGAATTTTAAGTGCGGAAAACGATTTCTACGATCTTGTTGAAGCAGTAAGTACTTTCGACTATTTCCTGCTGCGACTTTACAGACAATTCTCCAAAGCATGTCGATAAACCATTGAGGGTGTATGTTTATTCTCATGATTTTGAGTAAGTGTGCAGAACGAAAATTTAAACTCGACTCATTACTTTGCCCAGTGCTCTTCGAGAAGTTGTACTGGTTCCTAACCGTCATTGGGGCGGTGAAGGTCTTTTGGGATGTGTCTTTGGGTCAGTAACCCTTGAAGTCGTTATTAACCTTGATCCTCACTCCGCTGTCTTGTAGTTACGGGCTGCTCCATCGAATTCCGCCTCAAAGTGCCGACCATGGTCCTGTGTCTACTCCTCCTGAACTCGTAGAGGACTTTGAACAGCAGGATCTTTTTGTTCCCGCTGATGTACATGCCGAGACGGATTTCAGTCCCTCTCAGTTAGCAGAATGGCGAAAACAGGAACAAGAGCAGTGGCACCGAGAGACCCTCGAAGCTCGTAATCTCTACAATACATCTTCCACTAATTTGGACCATAAATCGGTTCTGCCCATCTTAGAAGAAGCTGGAGCAGAAGAATTACCAGGAACTCGTGAGGGCTCGTCTAGTACACAAGACACTCCTCGTAGGTCATCTCCGTCACAAGCTAGTGCGTCAACACCCACTCTTAAACGCGGCAGCTCGTTTGGTACTGTCTTGATGAATGGTGATTCATCATCAAAATCATAATTGTGTGCGCGCTCAACGGTCTACGGTCCAAGGTCCCACGAAAAGTATTTTTACTCATGAGGAGAACGAACGTATAACTTCCGCGTTCACACGGAAGAACTCTGGCACACTCATTAATCCACCTCAGGACCCGGGGCAGGATGGTAGCGAAGATGGCAGCCTCCACGAGGAACAGTCTAGCGTTGCAGACACAGATGCGACCTCGCGCGGGAGTCTCACTAGCGTTGATTGAACCCCATCTTCAACGTTTCCTTGACGTTCTTCTGTAGGCATGTACACTTAGGTGATTCAGATTATTCGGTACCCAAACTCGAGTTGCTTGTCTGGTACAAGGTCAAACGAAGTATGTATTACACCATGACTTATGGCATGCATGTTTTGGCGCGCGCGCATACTCTACTGCAGCGAAATTTTTACGCCTTCCGTACCTTTCGTGTCCGTGCTCCAGTTTCAAGCATGGCACGACGGTTCCAGACCCCAGTCTCTGGGGTCGTAACCAAGTTTCAAGCGCAGGCGGCAATATTTAATATACGGTGTCATTTCGTCTCCCTAAGGACCGCTTGAGCATTAGCAGCCTCAGGGTAATTATGCATATCCAGCTGATTATCTACACCATAAGTACACACTATTCTTATTTTACACCTCATTCTATTCCTACCCTCCGCGACATTTAAATTTTCAGCTGTACTTTTGAACTCAATCTTGCGAGCGATGCCCAGATACTAGCTGGGAGTCTCGCTTTGCAGATCTTGCGTACACATTTGATGTAGAACTCCAAGCTTCTCAGACTCAAGCTGCAGCTACAAATGACTGGATGGGTGAAAAATAACGTCCGCTGCTGGTTTCCGCAGCGGTCTCACAAGTTATCTACATCCTTCACACTCTCTGGAGTCGGGATAGAATAAGGTCTGGTATAGGCGGCTGCGGCGATTTTGGGAGTCGAAGGACTTCGAGTATTGGATACCCCTGTATATGGAATTCAAGGAACGTCGCGGACAGGAACCGTCCAGATGTCTTTACTCCGTAGGAACCCCTAAGTTGCCCCTAGGTTTCCCCTGAAGCCTGGGTCTTGGTCTGTACTCTGCATTGACGACTTATGTATGATGATTTTGGCTGTCGACAAAGCCAACAAAAAAGAAATACTTACACCTGCAAGCTTTAGCGATGGATCTCTCCTTATAAGTTTCGAACTTGATGACTCGCAACGATATGTAGATGCTTCCGTCTGTCTGGGAAATATGACCCCACTGTGTTGTCACGCTGTTCTGGCCCTGGGCACGAAATTCAAGTTGGTGGTTTGCAAAGATAGTTTGAGTTACCATATACGGAGTGGCCATCGCCTATCATCCCGATCCAGAGATTACGTCGCTCGAGCTTGGGAATACGATGTGGAGAGTAGGTTTTTATCTTGTAAAAATTACATAGCAATCCCATATATATGCTATTTACACCTTCATTGGCGACTCAGTAATTGTCGAAAATCATCTTGACCCTTCCCTGCACCTTTGGCGCCGGCGGACGGAGAAGGGTCAGTGCTCTGTCCGGATGCCATGACATTTATCGGTGCTGCCAGTCTTCTTTTGTGGCCAAGTCCGGCCTTCGGTCTGGTAGCGTTTCGAGGAATGAAAGCAGCCGACGTTGCAGAAGGCTGGTCTCGTCGACGCGTGGATGCAGCCTCGCCAGACTCTTCAGACACCTGTAAAAGGTGACCATTGAATTCAACAGGTTCAGTCCTGAGTAGCAATTTGCCTGCTCCCTGAAGAAACGAGCGTGATGAGAACCATGTAGAAACGTCAAAGACAAAATCAATCACCGCAGCGCTTGTGAGCTCCGCAACGGCTTCATTCACGTCCGTAAAAACTTCGACGCGCTTTACGACAGCATGTTTTTCTAGTGCCTGCTGTAGAAGACCCTCTTGTGTGCCTGCCGGCAAATTTCGAATTCGAACAGAGCGACTTCGAAGTTCAGCCTTTCGGCCAAACCCAGTGTCTGCAGCGAAGTTTCTACAGCACTTCCAATTTTAGCAACGGTAGGTAAAACGATAAAAAGAATTTACTTGTTTCTCGATCTACCACGGGAGTCAGAAAGGGTTACAGCCATGCGCCTGCCCTTTATTTCTTGGTTGTTCGCGCTCAAACCCGCACGAGCAGCATTCTGTACATGCGTGAGCATACAACATCACTGTAAACCATTCAAAGCGTACCTCGCTCTCAAATTCGACAAAAGCGAAACCTTTGAACTTGTTGTCATCGTCCATGATCATTCGGATATCTTTTACGGTACCAAACTGAACACAAACAGACAGCTGGTCATTTTGTGCCAGACTTGGTATCAGAGAAATACTTGCCTGCGAGAACACCTTCTCAAGATCTTTCTTAGTCGTCGACTTAGGTAATCCAGATATATGTAGCTCCTTGTCCTGGTCAGTTCTTTCCTTCTTTCGCTCGGGGTTAGAAATTAGGACATTAATGGCCCGGTCAGTTTCTAGCTCGCGTCCATGAAGCTCGAGAGCAGCCTGAGCAGCAGACTATTCTTTACATGAGTGGTGACTGTATTCAAGGAACTTGTTTCATACCGGAGAAGTATATTGGACGTAGCAGAAGCGTCTTGTCGTTTTGAATTTTTTACTTGGCCAGCGAACGTCAAATATTGTTCCATACTGAATTGATGACGGAATGAGATGGCTGTCTCATGCATGCAGGTCAAGCTTACCTTGCCAAACAAGTTCCTGATATACGCGTCGTCGGCGCTTTCAGGGAAGTTGGTGACATATAGCGTTGATTGCCAGGCGAGATGGACAGCGATTTCTTCTCCTCGCAGTCGCTTTTTGTCTTTTGTCAGAGCAGCCGGAATAGATTCCTGAAAGATCGTGACAATATTTAGCAAGAGCAGCTTCGAATTTTCTGTGACTGGCTACAAACTCTGTCAGCGAATTCAACAGTGGCCACCATAGCAGGTGGTGAGCTTAATTCGGTCATCTTTACTTCCCTCACGTCACCGCACTATGTCACGAAAGTCAGTAAAATTCTCACAATAAAACTCGTGAAACAAACCTACATCTTTGAATAGTTGGGAGATGTCTGCCTCTGACGCGTCATGCGGAACTCCCGCCACGAACACCGTGCAGTTTTCACGATCCCTAATAGATGTGCAAGATGAGCTAAGAGAATTTACGATGAAAGATACTGAACGGGCCTTTTGAACGGTGCAGGCTTTTGCTCTACTTGAAGAGCCAGTCAATTGATGGGTAATATCAGTGAAGAGCAGCTACTGACCGAGTTTGAATTTCTTAGTTTCATCGGCGGTCAGGTCATCTTCTGCGGGACGCTTCGCTCCTCTTGTCGTGCTTTCAGCAGGGTCGATGTCCATGGAATCTTCCCAGTGAGCTTGAGGTACCGGGACATCCGCAACGGCGACACTACTTGCTTGCTGTTCAGCAACAGTCTGCGTCGCCTGATATGCGGATTTTTCTGCTTCCTGTGAATACTATGTTAATCTCAGGGATTAGGTGGTAACGAAGCAACTCACTTTCGCGCGCCTCATGTTCACTTGATACCGTGCCTTTTCAACTTTGTCTAGACACACATCGATCTGCTCTATAGAGCCGTATAGGTGCTCGAATGCAACCCAGGCTTCCCAGATAGCTTCCGGCCAGTCCAAATTCTTCATATGAATGTCGTTGAATACTTTACGAGCCTCGTCGTGCATCTCCGCCTTGCTGTGCGAGCACCGACGATGAGATGCATGGTTATGAGTCGGAGGACGTGACTTACATGAGAGTATCGGTGTACGACGTCCAGGCAACATAACTTGTCTTGTAATGCTTTGATGCTGATTCCCAAACCTTGACGGCACTCTCCACCGCCTCGGCAACCCGATACTGAAAAAAGAGGAATCTTAATGATGCAAAAACTCTGGAGCTCGAAAAGCTGACAATTTCACTCAAATATTTCTCTAACCTCATTCTCGCGTCACCAGCCGGCGCAGCTGGAACGAGAGGGGTGTCGAATTAGCGAGTGCGCCGCTAGTGGTTTCATAACCTACCTTTACGAACTGCTTCTATCCCGCTCTCCAGAATGCCAATCATGGTCGGTAGAGTGTCGTCATCTGTATATGTTGAGTGGAAAGCAAAGGCGAAAGAGAGTTGGCTAGCATACCTGCATTACCAATGTCAATGAGGCGTTTTTCAAAGCCTGCCCGAGCTAGTACAAGGGGAACGATTTGCTCAACATCTGCTTGGACAGAAAGAGAGGACATCGCCTGTGTGTAGAGTTCTAGAAAAAGATGTTTCAGTCGCATTCGGATAGCTTTTTCGACAACATACCTGATACGACCTGCTCGTCCTCGTCTGTACGATCTGGATTACTATAACGTTCCTAAACATAAGCAAAACTCTGAGATCTTGCTGAAGGCCGATCTCGAGTTCACGAACCACGCATCGGATGTATCTAGCCCAGACTTCTCCCGAACCTGGAACGCTTCGTATAGCTCGTTTGTACATCTTTAGCTCTGCATCTTGACCGGCGTTATATATTCGCTGCAAGGATGACTTATAATCTCGCCCTATCACAGTCCGCACCGAACATACCAGTGCATCACCATACCCAGCCCAGAATGATCTCAAAGCCTCTTCAGCACCAGCTTCACCATCAAACCTGCGTTTAGCTGCTTCTGCTATTGCTCGCTCATAGACCGCACTTGTAGATAATAGGTCAGGGTACTTGGCTCTGCGTTCGTAAACTATGTAACGAGCAAAAGCCTCAAGGGAATTATGAGACTGTGCCTAAGTAAAACAGGCTCATCAAAAAGGTCATGCAAAGTGAGACAGTACTCGCCAACGCAGTTTCCATAAAGTCTCTGCGCTCAACAGCTTTAACGAGTCGAGATTTGGTTTTGGATGCAGCTACCAAAAGTGACTCATACTGATCAGGAGGTTTGTAATTAGTAGTGAACGAAGAGTATGTCTGGAATGTTTCATCAATATCTGTAGACAAGTTAGACATAGAATGAGTTATTGACTGAAGACGTACTTGAATGAGGCTGGCTTAGACGGTCAAGAAGCAAGCTTTCCAAATGTTGCACGAGAGCTGGCCTAGATGGCAGAATTAGTGTAAGAGCAGAATAGTCGGATAGGACATACTTCTCCGACACGGGGGAAGTTTCCAGCACCTCCAACTCCCAGTCGCGTAATTGATCCCAAAGGACATGACTCTTCGGTCGCAAGTCAATTTACAATTCAGAGAACGGATTTCGAGGGACATTACTTGGGTTAGATGGCCTATCCCTTTGTCCACCACGTCTTTCATAGCTATTCTAGTCCATTCTGTCGAGAAAAGTTCCCCAAGTTCGTCTGGTTTTGGTTCACCGCTCGCGAAATGAGCGTGTCGGCTAACCAGCAGCTCCAGATGTCGCTTTAGAATAGGAATGGCTGCCAAGTTTCTATTCAGTTTAAAAAATGCCCGTCATTTGAACAAACTAGACTCACAGAGATAATCCTGCTCCGCACGGTGGTACAATGCGAGTAATTCTTCTGCGCCGTTCACAGAGTTGAGATCGACCGCACGCTCTTTGGAAGAAATAAGATCCATCCAAACATCGTCCCCCGCAGCAAAGTAATTAGTGAACATTTCCAGAGCTGAAACAGCTTCCGATTCCATCCCTTCAAGGGATTTCGTGAGACGGATGTGCTGTGCGTGTAACGAAAGGTCGAAAGGTTTCTCCATCAATTCACCAAGGATGTTGGTGAGAGCATCGAGTGATTGGGATTCGTCCATTTTGAGCACCGAATGAAAATAGCTGCCGTGCAGTCAACTATTAGTGTACGGCGTCGGGGACTCAAGGCTGTTAGCGCCTGTTAGCGCCACTGCGAGTATGTCATGTGACCTTGACGCGCTGTCACAAGGTCACTAGTGTGATTACGTGACACTTGACCTTCCGAATATGTGATACTCTGGGACCGAAGGGACCGATACTTCACAATTAACGTCTTCCTTTGTCTTTCTCTCCGTTCCCATCATTCATATCCTCGGCAGTTGAATAATACAAAATGCCATACCACTGGATCGCTCTTGCCTCGCGTTTTTGTCTCGGCGGTGCTCTTCATAGCCCGTGACGGCACCAGGTTGGGACCGGCCAATCTATTTCCTTGAGATACTAGCTTTGTCCTGACATCCGAATTTGTCACTTATGGGGATGTGGGAGACTTGGGATATGGGTTGCTATCTGGAGGTGCTATAACAAGGGAATGCAAGTTTCGATGGTCTTTAATTTATCGTCATATGCCTGCTACCTTGAGACGAAGACATCGTCAAGAGCTCACCCTCCGAAAATCATTTCTGGAAGCAATGCAGTCGAAATTGTCGTCTTCGATGTGAGTAGCTGCTCTCTCGGAACTTTTCGGTCGATTAAATAGATCCTGTTCTTGCAAGATTTCGACGCCCAAGTGACAAGTCTGCAAAACCGTCGCGGTCCAAGGATGCAAGAGTAGATGCTTCCTCCTGCGACTCTCATCGACAACAAATCCAGAGATCAGCCGCTGCTCCCTTTTTCTGGTCGTCGCATAGTATCCGTCAATTACCTCCCGAGTTACTTGCGTACATTTTTGTTCTGGGCTCTGAAATTGACAGCATGCTCCCTGTCGCTGTCTCTCAAGTATGCAGCTATTGGCGCGATCTTGCTCTTCGTACGCCGCGCTTGTGGCGACGGATTACTCTTAACTCGTCCCATAGCATGTGGAAGGAACGAATATATCGTGCCAGAGCTTGCACCTTAGATATCATCCTGGCTTCCGGGCCGCCGCACTATAAAAGTCTCGGATTTTACGAAGTGCAGAGGTGCATGCATGTCGTAGCCCCATTCATTCGATATTGGAGGTCATTAGACATAAATATAATGAATTATTCTCCGTATTTGTGGAACGCTGCTCTGTCAGAATGTTGTTCCAGGAGTAATCGGACTCAGGCTCCTGGTAGGTTTGCTAAAACCTGTTCTGTTTGTGGTATCTCACTAGTTGAACTTTGGGTTGCTTTGGCAGAGCTGGAAGAACTTTCGCTTGTATATCGCAGGAATGATGATACGAAAGAGTTTTGCCTTTTTTCTGGCTACACTCCTCGCCTTCGGCGCGTCACAGTGGACGGTATTCGCTTGACATGGCTACCGTCACTCTTCCAAAACCTGACCTTCCTGGACTACACTCATCATGGTATCACCTCCGGTACGCAAGCGTTCTACGAAATATTAACCAATCTTCAAGTCTCTCCTCGGCTGGCGGAGCTACGAATCTTATTCCCTGGCAGAATGCCCAGTGCGCGGACGAGCTCTCGTACCTCTCCGATAGTTGGAAAGGTGCAGCTCCTTGCTCTCAAGTCTCTCCACCTCCGGGTAGATTCCAGTGACATCCCTAGCGAACTCATTCACCTTGCATCTGCTCTATTTACCCCAGCTTTGACGGTGTTGCAGCTTGTCAATGTCGGGTACGGTCCGCGATGCCTCTTCCCGAGTCTTGCAACATTTATGACTTTATATGTATTTCCTCCTTCCTTGAAGGTGCTCTATCTTCAGAGTGGCTGGTATAGTAAGGAGACCATCTCCATGCTAGCTGGTAGAACTTCTAAACTTCATCAATTGGTCGTGCAGCGACCGAATGGTGTAAACGAAATCTTAACTTTGCGTCGAAGGAGCCGCGTCTCCTCGAGCCGTGCTTGGAAGTAGAACAGTTTGTATGGATTGTATTTTGTGCTCGACAATTAGGACTACGCTCGTGGCATATAGGTGCTTGTACATAGATAATACCTGCTGAAACCTCACGCTACTGAGGACTGGGAGTCTCGTGGATGTAATCGATCCGAGAGCTTCCGCAGACGGTCCGAGCTCGACCGTGGAACCACAGCTACAAAAACTCTTGATCACCCTAATCCCGTCCTAATCTTAGCAATCTCCGCTTTAGAAATGAGTTCGCAATTCAGTGCAAAGACTCTCTATGACCTGAGTGGAATGGTAGCGATGGTTACCGGAGGAGGCACTGGAATTGGATTGATGATTGCGAAGGGACTGGCTGCGAACGGCGCGAAAGTATATATTACGGGACGTCGGGCGGAGGTTCTACAAAAGTTGGTTGATGATACACCAAAGGAAGAGGGTGAAATAGTTGCGTAAGTAGTATATTTCATGGGTACTGAGATTTCGTATCTCACATACAGGTTATCAGCCTCCCTATGGACGCAACGTCTAAAGAGAGCATCTTGGAGGCCAAGAAAGTGATAGAGGCGAAGGAAGGAAGATTACATATTCTAGTCAACAAGTATGTGTCGGAAAATCTTGAAAGGAGTGTGTAGCCGTTGATAGCCTTGTAAAGTGCAGGGCAAGTCGGGCCTACTTCTCCATTTATGAACAAACCGGACTCGCCTGAGCTGAAGGATGGAGAAAGTATGGGTCAGGCGTTGTTCCAAGAAGGTCTGGGAGCTTGGTCAGATCTTTATTCGATCAACACGTTTTCCATCTTTTTCGTCACTACTGCATTTCTGGGACTGCTTGAGAAAGGATCGAAGGAGCTCCAAGGCTTTACCTCAAGCGTCATCAATATAACGAGTATATCCGGAATCATAAAGCTTGCTCAGGACCACGTACGTCGTTATTCTTGACTTTTTGCAGTAAACAACCATGGAAAATGAGTAGTTCTGCTACAACAGCGCAAAGGCAGCGGCATCCCACCTTACCAAGATGCTGGCGACTGAGTTCGCGCTCAAAGGTGTTCCCGTTCGCGTCAATGCTATTGCTCCAGGTGTATACGCGTCAGAGATGACAAGAGATAATATTCCGCAAGAAGCGGTAGACCAAATCGGTAAAGGATTGCACCCAGTACCTGCGAGAAGAGATGGGACGTAAGTACACTGGCTGATGTTTCGCTGACCGCCACACACTCACCCCTCGTCAGTGCACAGGAAATGGCAGGAACGGTAACGTATCTTGCATCAAGGGCTGGAGGCTACATGAATGGGCAAGAGCTTGTCATTGACGGAGGTTACATCGCTGTCAACCCTTCCACCGTCTAGATAGTAGGAATTCTTGTGACATGGTGAACACGAGCGGATCAAGTACGTTCGTTTTCATCTTTACTTATAAGTATCGCACTATGCAGCCACGTAAAGCGTTGTAAACCCGGCAAACTTCATTGGCCCTGCAATATAACCCATGTGTGAATTCACTTTTCACCGCTCCACTCAAACTTGAAAAATGCTTGACTGGTGAGACCTCGAAGTATGCAGGAATCTCTGAAAGATACGTGAAAGCGTGCAGAGAGTGGACTCGGTGGAGAACGAGGAACAAGACTTCTAAAATGACATTGAGCTTGACACGGCGTTGTGGGGCCGCGCGAGAGCTGTGCTGGCGTGGGAAGAACCAATTCCATGTTCTGACGACCAACCCATGATATTTGGCCTCTTTCAGTTGCAGCCATGTCTAGTCATCCGTCTCGCCGTGTGCCACAGCAAGGGCCCACACAATATGCTGCTGTTCCTCAAAGTCCTCGCTCGGCTATGAACCCACAGAATCCTCAATATACTTCACAGCGCCCACCAGGTCGTTCATCGTCAAGTGGTAGCCAACATGTTCAGCAAGGGAGGGGTGCCATTGCGCAGGGTGTCGCCAGCGGAGCTATTGGCGCCGGATATGGACCCTACTCTGTGAGTCGAACGAATATTGGATGCTGGACGAAGGCCTGATTGAGATCTAGTACAACCCAAACCAAGCTAGGGACCCCCACTTATACAACAATTCTCGGTTCAGTGCAGCTCCTTCAGAGCACTCATCCTCTTCAGGCGGAGAGAAAATGGTGGCCGCTGCGGGGACTGCTACAGTACCACAGTACCTTTGGGACAAGGACCCTGATCTTGACGACGCGTTGCACAACCCAGACCCTGTCCGAGATGCTAAACTAGACCGCTCTTTTACAATCTTCTCTGCGAGGGGATGGGCCAATGCAGGTGCCCTTGTGATCCTCGTCGGAGCACTCCTCACACTATTCGCTGGATATCCCATTATCATCTTCTACAGAAGATCCGAACCTAGTGTCAAAGGCTTCAATTTGGGAGGAATCAATGCCTCGGGGCAAGTACCCGATCTCCCAAACGTACCATCTCTGATTGACACCGACACGCCGTCGTCGGCGTACACGCGGAAGGGAACGGATGGAAATACCTGGAATCTTGTATTCAGCGACGAATTCAACACAGATGGGCGAACTTTTTATCCAGGAGATGACCCTTATTGGGAGGCAGCTGATCTACATTACTGGTAACTACTTTTCTCCGTGCCATGGTTGTTTATACTCATATCTCGTAGGCCAACCGGTGATCTGGAGTGGTATGATCCAAGTGTAGGATTCTTGTTATTAGCCGTATGTCTTGTTGCTCACTATCCATCCTAACAGGCTATTACGACGAAAGACGGCAAATTAGTTATAACCATGAGCGAAGAAAATATCCACGACTTGAACTTTAAGAGTGGTAAGGTTAATGAACACATAATTTATCGTAGTCGTCTCACGCTTATCCAGGCATGCTTACATCTTGGAACAAATTATGCTTCACTACGGGCTATATCGAGGTGTCGATTAGCATGCCGGGCAAGCCTTCAGCTCCTGGTTTTTGGCCAGGTGCATGGACCATGGGAAATTTGGTACGCTGTGGAAGTCTGTGAATCCAACTTAGTACTTATTTGGTGTTTACCCGATAGGGTCGTGCTGGCTATGGAGCGACTACCGAAGGGATGTGGCCTTATAGCTATGCTGCGTGCGATCTTGGAACTTTCCCAAACCAGACAAATAAGGACGGCACCTCACCACAAGGCGCCGTTGAAGGTTCTCCGGATGGTGGTCCTATCAGCTACCTTCCAGGGCAACGACTTTCAGCTTGCACATGTTCCGGCAGTGATCACCCTGGCCCAAATGTAGCCACTGGACGTGGTGTGCCCGAAATAGATATTATCGAGACCCAAACAGATGTTAGCGTCATGCGAGGGCAAGTGTCCCAGAGCTTGCAGGTCGCCCCGTTTAACTATCAATACCATTTTGACAAGACCAAAGCCACCATTTATGATCCGACTCAGACGTTATACAACTCCTACAATGGCAGTGTCTATCAACAAGCTTGTTCTGCTGTCACCTATATCGAGGATCAGTTCTATGGTGGCCAGGACTTCGCTCCGTATGGTTTTGAATGGTGGTCAGACCCCAACAACAGAGATGACGGGTACATTACTTGGTATAGTAATGGCCAGGAGACATGGACAGTGACTGCAGCTGGTATTGGAGCCGATTCGACCACAGAAATCAGTTCTAGGTTAATATCTGAGGAACCTATGGTGTGTGTTTCTGCTGCATTCGATCGTGCTAGCACTTACCTTGCGTATACATAGTACGTGATTCTCAACTTCGGGATGTCTCCAAGTTTCCAGCAACAGGATTTCGAGCACATGGTATTCCCGTCACAGATGCTCTTTGACTATGTCCGCGTGTATCAGCGCTCAGATGTGAAGAATGGACTGACTTGCGACCCTCCGAACCGTCCAACCGCAGATTATATTCAGAAGTATAACATTGCATTCTTTCACTCTTACAATATAGCTTGCTGACTCGGATTTTTAGTCATATCACAGCCTACACAGACGCCAATTTAACGACATGGGCTCAAGCTGGCAATACTTTCCCGCGAAACTCTCTTTATGAGGGGTGCTAATCGTATAGATACTCCATGGACTGGACTAATCGTCTACATGCATACGCACGGCGTATGGTACATAAAACCTTGTTGCAGGATGACACCCAGCTGTGTTCTCCCATCCTTTACCTCTTAATTCCTCGTTCACGCTTCCCGTTCATCTCAAACACCTCATAACTCCCTTGCCGCAACGCTCGTTTTTACGACTGGATCTACCTTACACCATCTATCCTTCACGCCTAGCGTTGTATTATGGACAATAATGTTAGTATTTATTTTTCTTAGCTATCGTTACGGCTGTATATTTCCCTCTCGTGATGGTGAATAATTGCCTCGCACCCCACTGTCCCTACAATAAATACCACGCTATTAGTGTGTAGACAGAGACACTTATACCTTCAGTGTATATAAACTTTGGCGAATTTGTGGACTGTATGTACGTGAGGCATTTTTTCAATGCCATTAAGTCCCGCATCGGAATGCTTGGTTCTCGACAACCCTCTAAAATACCTCGCTGTATCTTGAGCTTGCGTTCTACAACGGTCACATCAAGTCTGGAATGCACCCACTGGCAAACATATGCATGACCATTGGTAGTTTGAACGTTCACCGAACATTGTGTAACCACTACAGTCTACGAGTAAGTTCTGATGATTTAGCAAATTGTATGTTTTCTCTGAAACTCGCTCTTGCCCAACACATTTTCTAGTCGAATAATTGGTGATCGTAAAACGCGGCGACGATGTCTATTGACTTATCGCTAGATCGGATTCGAAAAGTGTACAATCTGCTTCCGCCCTACACACGTCCAACGATTCATATAGCAGGTACTAATGGGAAAGGAAGCACTGCAGCTTTGGTCTCTTCGATATTATTGTCTTCAACACCTCCACTTTCCGTTGGGCGATTCAATAGCCCTCATCTGGTAGATGTGCACGATTCCATCGTGGTTGACGATCGCGAAGTCCATCCCGAAGTCTATGATGCTGCAAGAGGTTTCGTGGTGAAGGTTGCGAGAGAAAGCAGCTTGGAGATCAGTAATTTTGAACTCCTCACATTGACTGCGCTGGTGATCTTCGAACGTGCTGGCGTTGACATTGTGGTATTGGAGGTGGGAATGGGTGGACGTCTAGATGCGACTAATGTCATCGCGGACAAGGTCATCGCAGTTTCTGCTCTGGCTGCGGTCGATTTTGATCACCAAGCATTTCTGGGGGATACGATTGCAGCTATAGGCCGAGAGAAGGCATCCATCGCACGAAAGAACAAACCATTTGTTCTCGGACGCCAGAAACATGAGGAGGTGGAGAGTGTGTGTAAAGCTGTGGTAAACGAAGTGGGCGGGGAATTCTTCAAAGCCTCCTCAGCCCTCACACGAGCTCAAAGTTCCGTCGATGGAAAGCCCATTGTATGCCATATCTCGCGCACGAAGCCTCAGTTGCCTCCTTCACAGCCTGTTCAGTTGGGAATGCCCTGTTTCCCTTCTCCCGTAAATGTGCTTCTTCCGCTGCATGGCGAGCACCAACTGGATAACTTAGGATTGGCCACTTCTATAATCACAATCTTGCTTTCTCACTCGTCTTGTGCCTCTCTCAATCTTCGAGACAGGGTCACCCCTGAAACCATTGCACGCGGTATTGCGAACGTTCGGTGGCGAGGACGCTTGTCGTTTCATAGTATCGCAAGCCAGCCAGAGGACACTTCAAGTTCGAGACTTCTTGTTTTAGCTGACGGTGCTCATAACCCTGGGTCAGCTACAATTCTGGGGGCATACATTACCAATCTCTGTCGTAAGGCCAACCTCTCCGGACAGCGTTCACTTACACTTACTTACATTCTGGCCTTATCACATTCGCCGCCAAAGACACCTCTGCAGACATTATCTCCACTACTCCCTCCATATGTTCCGCCTGATTTAGGCTTCGAAATCAAGACTCGTGTAGCAGTATTACGCTTCACTGCTCCAGACGGGATGCCCTGGGTAAAATCTGTGCCACCTTCGGAACTCCGGGATATTGCTCAAAGGCTCTGCCCTGAAGCTGAGATTTGGCACGGCAGAGATGATAGGACAGGGAGCCTGTCCGAAGCTTTAAAATGGGCTGCGATTTGTCCTGATGATAGTCATTTGGTAGTAGTTGCTGGAAGTTTGTATCTTGTAGCAGATTTATATCGTATTTTACGGCAATAGAATGTAGTTGATCATGCTCACTTAAGTCGCTTGCTATTGAAGGTGCCACTGTGAACTTAGCGAGATAATCCAATAACGTCCCTAAGACCTGACTGTGGCCCGATGAGTCTTATGGATTTCCTTTTTCGTCCTTACCACTGTCCTTGTATGCTGTCTTTCTTTATCCCCGTCTCAAGCCATTGCAAATGTTAATGCCTTCCCGAGGTGACAGGAAATCAATCCAGAGTTTGCATTTATCTGGAGAGGACATGAGTTTGTCTGCTGATCAGAGGGACGCGTTGAACGACAATACCGTATACAAGGCTCGAAAGGCGTACGTCCCTCTAGTTTCATCTAAATTCTTATCTCAATAAAAATTTGGAACCAGTTGGACTCAACCAGCCACTGCAATTCCAGTTCCGTCAAATGATAACACTGTGACATTCAACTCTGTTCAGCACAGACGTTCCTTGAACCCGTACTCTTCCCGTACAAACAATAATCTGTACGAAACCAAGGCCGGAAACAGAAGCCGTCAAACTATTATAACAAATCAAGGAGCGCCGTCTACGAAGCGTCGAAGAGGTACAGATAATACAGCTGGTGCTACTAGTTCATCGAAGAGTGCGCGCTAGTTTTCTTGCCTGATTATTCTATCTCATCGTGCTTCCCTTCGGTGTATAGAGACGAAGCTACTGGCATCTAGTCCTGCTGTAATCGATGTCGACGAAGTTGAAGATGTTGAAGAACCCATAGCAGGCCCTTCCTCCGATACACTCGACATAATTTCTGAATCAACGCAATTCTCTTCTACGAAACAGAGGCATT
>RCHF01002322.1:0-72748 GCA_003987895.1 Neonothopanus nambi | reverse complement strand
CTTCGCTAGTTGTGCCTCGAGAGCCCGCTGTTCAGCCGTCTCGCGTGCAAGCCGAGCAGATTCTGCGTCATCAGCAGCACGAAGTGCCTTCTCCCGCTGTATCTCGAGGTCGGCGTTGGCTTTATCCGAAGCCTCCTTCCTCCTCTGTGCTTCCTTCTCCTCCCTATCAGCCTGCTCGCGTGCAAGCCTCGCTTTTTCCCTCTGCAGCTCAGTATGAGCTTTCTGTTCAGCCTCATGCCGAGCACGTTGTGCCTCTGCAGCCTGTCTCTCAGCACGATCTCGAGCGATACGAGCAGACTCTGCCTCCTCCGCCGCTATGCGCGCCTTCTCTCGTTGTAATTCCAGGTGGGCATTAGCTCGAGCCTCTGCCTCTTCCTTCGCCTTTTGAGATTCCTGTGCCTCCTTCACGGCTTTCTCCCGTTCCAAAGTAGCTTTCGTCGCACGTTGTTCGGCATCCCTAGCCTCCTGCTCAGCTTTCTCGCGAAGCGTCTCGGCTTGCTGCTTCGCTAGCCTATCCGCATGGGCGGAGTACTCTGCTGCCCTCCGACCCTGTATCTCGCGATCCAGGAGTGAATGTAGAGTGCTCAAGTCGTGTCGGTGTTGTTTCAAAGCAGCTTGTTTGGCGTGTTCGTCTTCCAAAACACGTTCTTGTTGGGTTCGTCTTAGCTCGGCGACTTCTTGTTCTTTCTTTTGGAGATCGGCTAGGAGAGGGTTGGGGAAGATGGGACGAGATTCCATCTCTTCGATGTCTTTCTTAGGTTTGGATGAAGAGCTCCCCATGTTGATAATGACCTCAGTTCAGTTCTTGTCGTAGGAGGTTAGTTCGTCGCGTCTTGGGAAATGGAGAGTGAATAAACAAACTCACTTGTTAAATAATCAAGTACTGGTTAATAGGATGTAGAGAGTCCGAGTCGGAGTATGTAGATCTTCAATATCCTGAAGTGAAGAAACTACGGGAGGACGTGTTGAGAACCACAGCGAAGACGGCGAGACTATAAGAGTGGAGAAAGTTAGAGACATGCTCCACGCACGAGGATGCAACATGCAACTCACACAAGTTGTGAAGAGCGATGGCGATGTCAAAACATGAGCGCTCACTCGTGCACGACTCCAACGAGCCGCAGCAGGATCTGCAGAAGAGAAATCGAGAATCGAAACAAAAGATCTAAAACAATGTAATGTAATACGGCGCAAAGTAGATATGAATGAAGTACAGACACAAGTGGATATGAATGAGAGCGGATATGAGGTGATATTTCAGATAAGGCGATGTTATGGAATATCGTAGAGCATGAAAAGATGTAGTACAGGTGAAAAGAAAATAGAATAGATAGACGAAGAACATGAAAACAGAAGAGAAAGTAAAAGAAAGAATGCCATCTAGGAGCCTGAAACGCGGCTCACGACGAGCCCCACGTCCAACCCCACACCCTACTCTTCACACCCGCCATATATCCCGTATCCGACCTAGTTGGCTGAGGTGGCTTAACACGCCGTTCCTTCACCGAAGCCAAAACAGCTTGAATAAGCTCATACTCATCAATAATCTTCGAAGCCGAAACTGTTTTCTTCTCCTGAACAATCCTCAAAAGCGGTCTTCGAGAGATCAAATACGCCCTTTGAGGTTTCAACCCTGCGTTCTTGAGGTTAAGTTCGACGTTGGAACGAGTGGTGGAGATGTACTGATTCCTCGCTTCAGCTTCGATACTCGCGTAACGGGCTTTTCTCTTCTTGAACGAAGCTTCATCCTCGTCGATTTCGTCGTCCTCACTTTCCTCTTCCTCCATCTGTTCCCTCATCTCGTCTGCAATCGCCTTGATATGATAATCGGATTTAGAGCGTACGATGAACGCAGGAATGTTGAACTTTTCGCATTGTTCTAAGATAGCGATGTCGGTTTCGAGGAAACGGTTATCGAAGAGGACGATGATACAGTCGAAAATGTAGAGTCCTTGTTGGAGGAAATACTGAGCACTTCCAATGTTGGCGGTTCCAGCGCCAGGGATGTCGTACCAGACGAACTGAGGCCTTTTAGGATCGGGGTAACGACCGATAGTCTTCGTGGTTTCGACAACACCTGTATCTGCAGCTTCTGCAGCGCCCTTGCTGATACCTCGAAAAGCGTTAATCAGCGAGGATTTGCCACTGCCAGCTACTCCAGCAACTGCGAAATGAAGGAGGCCCTCGGTGTATTGTCGTTCCTTCTTCACCCTATCCACTTCCTCCCTCGATGGGGGTGGCGGGACTTGGAGACTGGCATGCTGCGCTTCCCGACGACGACTCTTCGCTAGAGCTCTCTCTGCTTCTTCCTTAGCAGCCTGAGCTTGTTCGAGCTCTCGAGAGGATTTATCATTCTCCAACCGAAGCTTCTTCTCAGATGCCTCTCTTTCCACTCGATCCCGTTCAGCCGCCTCCCTAGCCTCGCGCTCCTTCAGCTCATGCTCTTTAGCTGATGCATGTGCATGCTCTCTATCCTTCTCCGCCCTCTCCTTCTCCTTCCGTTCTGATCGTGCCTTCTCCTCCGCCTGCTTTCTAGCACGCAACGCTTCTTCCGCCTCTCTATCAGCTTTTTCTCTAGCCAAACGTGCATCTTCTGCACGCTTCTCAGCTTCCCTCGCTTCACGCTCCGCCTGTTTCTTCATATTCTCTGCATATTCCCTCGCCTGACGGTGAGTATGAGCAGCCAATTCAGCCGCCTTTCGTTCTTCCATCTCACGGTCTAGCTTTGATTGGAGAACACCGAGATCAGTTTTATGTTGACGTTCGACTGTCTTTCGTGAACGTTCGTCTTCCATAGCTCGTCGTTCTGCGTGTTGTTTGAGCTCTTCTACTTCTTCTCGGTGTTTTCGTTCGAGGGAAGCGAGAATGGGGTTTCTTTCGTAGGAGCTTGCGGCAACTTCATCGAGAGTTGCCTTGACGCTTCGAGAGATGTTGGAGACGGTGTTTCCCATTTCGAGTGGTTCTATTCAAAAATGATGAGTCGTTGGGCGTCAATAGGGCGAGGAATATGGACGTGCCACGTACAGAATGATATAGCGATGCAGATAGCTTGGATGACTTAAAGTTATTACAGCTTGAAAGTTTCTCAAGAAATAGGTGAATGAGAGAGAGAAGGAAGCGCTAGCAAGAGACTTTAACCATGCAACCCACACGAGGTGAACAACATGGACTCACGCAGTCTCCAAGATGCACGATGCATACCCGCACCCGAGAGATCGTCCTCATTCTCATTTGCATACCTTCTGAGCGCTGGAAGTACGTCTTAACATTTGATGAAGAGTGAGGTAGAAGCACGGCGTACAGCGTTGCACAGGATATCGTCAAGACATATAGCTATCGATATATTGAGCTAAGACTGTTGGCAACATGTTCGTCGTATGTCTGGTGCTGCAATGAGACACTTTCATTGTCATCTGGCTATGTAGCAGTAAGCGCCTTGCTCGTTCATAAAATTGTCACGTACTTGCTCCCCACCACTCGTGGGTTCATCATGGCTTGTTTCCCTCCATCAAGGGTAGAAGATCCAGGCGCTATAAGGGCGGAGGCCTCGAACATTATAGCCTCCATGAATTCATGGTTGCTGCTTTTTCTACGTGTCCAACACGAACAAGGAAGATGGGCCATGGCTTACATCATCTTATCAGCCACGTGACTGATAGCGAGTCATGGAAACACTGCCGTGGCCCGTGAGGGCCCGTGGCCGGGAGAATTTTAAGGCCAACAAACGCGTTTTTTAGGATAGAATTACCATGTACGGAAGTTTTTGTCCCAAAAACGTACCACTAGAAGCGAGTACTTTTTGAAAGCTGCGTTTTTAGGGCCGAAAAATAGTCCGCCCACTTGCCGCCCACAGAAGTATGAGTATAACAGCGCTAGAAATATCAGGATCATTGAAATACATAGTAACACATGAGCGCTCAACTGAAAGCGTTTCTTCTAAGTGTAATTTAAGTGAGATGTGATGTTATATCATATCATACTACGCATACAACAAAACAAAAACTTGATCCCATGCCGGTAATAACTTAGTAGACTCCTCCACCTCAAGCATGAGACTGTGGTAAGCGGAAGACGAAGTCTATGTCTATCGTAGAATGCGGTGTCCACGGACGATGCACATCATAATCACCTTCACCACGCAAATCATCAATCGTTCGAAAACTCCGAGAATCTCCAATGATACTACTCGTTGTATCGGCCTGCCTCTGCGTCATAGGAGCTGTACTGCTCATACTACTCCTATTCCCACTCTCGGTGCTCATCAACATACTGGTCGAGCGGCCTATGACGGGTCCAAGAACAGGTAAGCGTGAGAGGCGTTGGCGGAGGAGAGATAATCGGCGTTGGGTTTGTTTTCGACGGATGTACATGACGATAAAGACGATGAGGAAGAACGTAGTTCCGACTATAGCGAGGATTATGGCATTTCGTTTGACGAATGAGTGATGGGCGGAGGATGAAATGGAGGAAGGAGAAGATGGGGATGGTGATGGGCTGCTGTGAGACCTTTCAGGTTGTTAGAGAGTCGATTGAGGTTAATCCGAGAAAGAGGCGTACGGAGCGGTAATAGTAGTACTAGCTCCAGAGCTAAGTGTACCGGTGCCGGAAGACAACTCGGAGCTGTGGTTATGAAGAGAATCAGTCTAAATTTATGGGTTCACATGCGACTGGATATTCCATGACTTGCCTTGAAGCGCTAGATGGAGTAGAGGTTGGGGTTGAAGGTGCCAGTGAGGTTTCAGCATTAGAGCTAAACAGAGACATCATAAGGTTTTTAGGCCGACTTGAAATCAAATCGATACAAGGCCTACGAAAGTGGGCTGGATTGGCTTGAGGAAACGGAACTCAATGTTGGTCTCGGTGTAGTTGGATCCGAGGTTGTAGGATCGGAGTCGGTAAACGATGAACTAAGAATACTTCTGGTGAGAAAAAGTCCTCTAGCAAGAAGCTGTAGAGTTACCTGCTGGTCCCTGTCGTGGATGATGTCGTGGTTGTATCAGTAGGAGTGGTAGATAATGTCCTACAAGAGCTTTCGGTTAGAACGAGATCGAAGCATGAAGATTTACCGCGAATACCCAGTAAACGTTATTGAGGAAGCAGTCGAAGATTTTGAAGAGGTTAAACTGCTTGTTCGAATGACTGAATACCAACTATAAGACCAAAAGGTCAAAACTTACTCTGTGGTTGAAGTCGAAGGGGAAGCAGTCGAAGATCTTGAAGAGGTTAAACTGCTTGTTCGAGTGACTGAATACCAACTATAAGATCAGAAGTTCGAAACTTACTCTGAGGTTGAAGTCGAACTAATTGTTTGTACAGGAGGGGATGGGGATATCGTTTCTTCATTGTCAAGACTGGGTTCAGCTTGGACAACAGCTATTTGAGGACCAGCCGCGATTTCTGAAACCTGTGATGGGTTCGTAATAGATGATAATCTTGATAATAGTTAGACATTAAGTGAGTCAATTTTTTGATTCGTTACAACTCGGACTAACGATAACTGCTGAATGGGTTTAAGCAAAAACTGTCTAAAATATGATGTTAYCATGATTTGTTCACGAACAACAGACAAATTACAACTCACCCTTGCTCATCGAAAGTAACTTCGACAGTCCCTTKCAACTCTYCCCCACTCTGRACAGCTGTAAGCGAGCCAAAGCTATTGTTATCATCAAGGTTCTCCTCCAAAAGCCCGAATGAAAGTGGATCTCCGCTGCTACGTATCCAAGTTGCGGTGACTGGAATGTCCGCGGTTGCAGTAGGGGGGAGCAAAATTGACAGACTACTTGTCCCTGAAACAATTGAAAGAACGAATAATCTTATCTCAGCAGCCAATGTAAGTCTTGTTATGGGACTGTTAGGAGCGACAACACTTACATTAAAGAAAGTTTTAAGGAGAGAAAATGATGAGTGTACGCCTGCGCGCTAACAGTGGAGCCTCTTAAAGAGCGGATGATCATTGTAAGGACCATGGAGTGGAAGAGATCAGGGACGTTGTGGAAGAGTTTGCGGATCCAATATGAGTATTCAGCCGTTCCAGGCTACATCGCCGTCAGGAACTCGATTGAGCCTTGCTCTAACCGTGAGGGAATAGCTCAACAACTATCATAGAGACTGACAGATTGTTGCCGTGCCGAACGAGCAGCACAGCGGCTCATGATCAAATCAATTGCGCCTTCAAGGATGAGATTACAGCTTACCAGTTACCATCTGCCACTGCAGTGGGCCGAATCATCAACGAATCCTATGTAGATCCCATGCTCACTTCGTCGTGGTTTTGATTATCTGAATATATGAAAACCATAGAGCTGATATATTTCGACGTTTCCTGGATGTTCGTAGGACAGTAGCCAACCACTGGGAGTCGCGGAAAAGCCTCTAATTATATGAGTAAGGAGAGCTGGATGCTGACTAAGCAACTGCTGGCTCACCATCCACGTGAACTGTAAGAATATCTTTCCATTTATAGTCTCAAGCCTTCATGGTCGCCAACGCTCATCACCAGCGGTCTAAGTAAGTACTATATACTTCTGTGATGCCTTCAACTTCGAGTGAGCCAGAAACGATGTCAGCAACTCTAGCGTCGCACTTTCTTCTATACTCGGATCTTCCTCTTTGGAGACGAGATAATCCTTCTATCTTAACCGGATACCGCACGGAGACGGGAAGTTGGTTAGGCTGTTTACAAGGATGGGGATTCTGGCATAACGAAAGCGGTGAGTATATATCTTCTTTTCAAGCTGACTCCTTTCTGATGCTCTCATTGTCCAGTTAATATCTGGACTCACTTGCTTGGTGCAATCGTTAGCCTTGTGTTGCTTTCATTGTATTCTCTTGGACGGCCTGAATCGTATTGGAGCTGGCTAAGTACACACGATTTTGAGATATCAACGCTCAAAGAGAGCAAGTACGAACTTACGGGAATGATGCTTTTCCTCTTTGGCTGCCTTGTTTGTTTCATCTGCTCCGCTGCATTTCACACCTCTCTATGTCATTCCGAAAAGGTAGACCTATAGGAGACACTCTTTTAAGCTCGCGCTGACCGGCGTCTTCTGATAGGTTGCTAAATTCATGAATCGCATTGATTATTTAGGTACGCAATATGTTTACTCCCAACTTTGCTGGCGTAACGTGAGTATAGGAATCCTCGTGCTTGGCACGTTGAACTATATGCCTACTTTCCACTACGCCTTTTTCTGTAATCCTGGCATTCGGAATTTGTATATCACACTAATGACGATTTCCGGCTCTAGTAAGACAACGTTAAACACTATCCTACCTCCAGACTTTCTGATTCTTCACAGCCGGAATCTATCTCATCTGCGCACCTACGTACGCAAGTCCGGCTTACCGACGAATGCGAACATATACCTTCTTTGCTCTTGGATTTGTTGTAATTTTTCCATTCGTTCATTCAATATGGCAAAATGGGGTGAGTTTCTTTCATCCTCAATTGTTTGTTCGACTAATCTTGCTGTGTCAAGCTTAATTCAGTCTCAAAGGCAATTTCTCTCAAATGGCTCATCATTGAAGCTGTGGCTTATATCTTTGGGGCCCTGCTGTAGCAAGTGACACTTGAGTCGACTGATTGATCCCAACGTTAGACCCTATACCCTATACCCTACCTAGTGCCGAACGCTGTCCGGAATTTCTGTATCCAGGGAAGTTTGATTATATCGTAAGTTCAAGCCTTTATGAAAATAAAAATATGGGAGAGGGGCGTGACTGATCTTCCGGATCATATAGGGATCTTCGCACCAGATTTTCCATGTCTGCAGTATGATAGCGACTCTAGCGCATTATTTCTCTCTGGTGGAGAGCTTTCAGTATTGGCATTTCGGTAACGGAAAGGGTTTTTGTACGTGATTAGATATAATGCGTGCATTAAGGAGCAGAAAGAAAGAAGTTGAGCGTTATATATGTCGTCCTCAATATGGGATTGAAAGATTAATAACAGAACAATAGCGGTGTGTCCCGAACTGGAACTCTTTTATACTCACAGGCAGGGGGATGGGGCAGAACACCATGCAGAATGATCAGACTGAAGGTGATCATCATCGCATCTTTTTGCCAACGTAACGATGATAGAACGTTTACATCAGTTTCAATAACAGAACCTCATAACCGTTTGACCCTTATTTATCCCTTTTTCTCCAGTGGGCTGCATTCCTTGTCCTATTTCTGCCTGCATGGCTCCAGGTGATCCAAGCGACATTCAGACCCAAGTGTGAGTCAAATGTTCAGTTGCGTCAATTCGAGCTGAGTGCTGAATAACACATATGATTAGGAACTGGAATAACTATATAGAGCTGCTCTCATTTGGTATGTATGCTATGGCATCCCTATGGTTAGCTTCATGTTGACACACTGTACTTTGCCCTTAGTTATTCTATACTACGACTATTTTCTTACCCTGGACTTTGAGATTGAACGGTTTTGGAGGCATCAGTCATGGACTCTGGGATCGATGCTGTTCTATATTAATCGATATCTTGCCTTGCTGGGAAATGTGCCGATTCTTCTCTTCTTTTTCTGGCCTGAGCCTATCATACAACATGCCAAGGTGCGTTCTTCTGTTGGATGTCATTAGCTCCCCACAGAGTTTGATATTTGGATGCAGGGGTAGGTGTTGTCAATTTGGTTTTATCCTGTAAATCGTGCTGACCCACTGCTAACCCACTGATCAAAATCAGATGTCAGAACCTGGAGTACTATCAACAGTTCTTTCTCTCCATTGTTCAACTAGTTATAAGCAGTGCATTAGAGACTTTCAATTCCCCTGTGTAAATGAAAGCTTTCTGGCTGATATGGCTGATAATTTGGGGTTCCTGTAGTTCTGTTTGTCATACGAATATATGCACTGTATGGGAAGAGCAAGGTCATTCTGGTGTTGATGGTATGTGCTGTCACAGGGATGGTTGGGAATGGTCTAGTACGTCCATCTGACTACTCTGATAGTGATGGTAAGTGGCTCACACTGGATTCGACGGATAGTTGCAGTGGTATCTATCAACAAATGATAGCGGCGATACAATACACGTTACTCCTGAAACTGTTGATGTTGGCTGCCTACAAAGAAATTCTACTGCACAGTGAGCTTATCTTATTCGTCTTCGTTTTACCTTCTTGCTCATTATTTGGTGCATCATGGAGAGGACTACGTGCGTGACATCTTCACCTGTTTTGGAGGGCATTAGTAATAATCTTCCCAAATGGCATAGGCATGGTATATCTTTGGCTCGGTGTACTAGTTGTCGATATTCTGGTGTTTTCTCTCACGTTGAGGAAGACTATTGCGTTACAGGAGATTGGGTTCAGCAAGTTATTCGAAGTGATATTGCGGGATGGTGAGTGAAAACATAGTGAACTACCTCAGTGATCTTTTACTCATCTGGCCATACTTTAGGTGTTATATATTTTGGGTGAGGGGATAAATTCCTCTAGCTCTCACTTATTGACTAGATGTTCTTACGAAATTACGTGCAGAATCATTACTCTGACTAATTCGGCCAATATTCTGACTTTTGCTGTGAGTTTACTCGAATCAACTGCAATGTTTATTGTAAAACTATCGCTCACCTGCTCTCCTACATAGCTCGGTCGGGTAAGTTATCCAGCGCAAGCCAGAATATTCCCAGAATCTCACAAAGAACTGAAACGTAGGACTATATGAAGTCATTGTTACCTGTCTTTGCCAATGTGTAGGTGTATCACTCGTGTCCTTTGAATTGATTCTTGATTTTTTTTCCCCCTTTGCTCAGCATTGCAAGTGTCATGATGTCTCACCTAATGCTTAACTTGCGGGACGAGTGTCTGGATAGAATGCCTGGCCTGCCGCAGACAGTATCGGTGGATGGCGTGATGATGTTTGAGCCGAACGCGGTGAGTTGACGTTATCACTGGTAGTGCAGTGTATTGAATGAATACTTTGGGTCTGAATTAGGCATCCACGGCAATGAACAGTACGTTCATGAGTCCCACCAGTGCTGAGCTACAGCATATCCCCTAAACATTTATTCTGTATCATGTACATGCATCAACACAACTATTCATATAATGCGAAGTTTCGAAAGAAATAAAGCTTTCTACACTTAAGAAATTGATGATAGCGGCTTTTTAGCCCAAGAGTCCAAAGTAGAATGAACTCTATCTTTCCATACATTTACCGTGATTGTACAATGGGCACAATCATGGAGCATCGGGCGGACGGATTCCACTACACTATTGAAGGATGTCGAGCAAGGGGGGGAAGTACTCATCTTCAATAGCAATTGGACGTAGAATGGGTACCAATCTGCACAGTGAGTTTGTCCTCCTTTGTGTAGAACAGGGGAAGGGTTGCGAAGTATGTTGAATAAGGCGTCCCGCATTTGATCTCGCTTCCGGAACTTCAGAGGTTACTTTAGTTCGTGCACGAGACAAGCCGATAAAGATGAGATCCTAAACTTACCCATACACCAAATATGGGAGGCCAGTTCGGGTATGCTTTAAGCGCGTTATGAACTTCAGCTGTTGTGAGCCTGTGAGTCTCAACTTCAGCCAGATCTCTCCACGTTGTGTCTCCAATACTATGCGCGTATGCAAAAAACTGGGCCGGATTCTGCTGAATTGCTAGTCTAAGCAGTATATGGTAAAAGTTAAAGAGCGCTTAGATACATCTACAGGTAGTAATGCTTCACGTACTTGCCGGCTTGATCCAATATAGATGTATACCCGGCATTATGAGCGTATACAAATGCATCGAAGGGCTGGTCTTTGATAGACATTCTATCCAAAAATTAGCCATCTGTACTTGATACTATTGAATAAAGCAACTAATACCCGACCAAGATCTTGCAGACCCCAGTTGCACTGTACACGCCATATTTCTCCGCGGCGTTCGCAAACTTCAAGAGAAGCTTAGAAGCAATGAGGGAGAGATCTGGCTGAGGCTGATGATGCATAAATTTCAAAAGGAGCAAGACAACGTCAGAGTCCTCGGGAAGTACAACATCTTTTGCAGTGCCCGTGGCATTGTCGACGGGGAATCCATTGCTGTAGATTTCGAGGTTCCGCTTATGTGTTCCGAAGCGAGTTCCGTCAGATGAGCATAAAACTACATCAGTAGGGAGAGTGCAGGTATCGCTAGCTATATTCAGTTGTAGCAATTGATGGTTTTTGTAAGGGTCAATCAGTCTAAATGCGTACCTTCACACGGTGGTATTTCGTACACCCCCGCCGAGGAGGGTTTAACATCTGGAGAACTCGGTGTCGTTGCTGATTTTTCTGACATATCCTTTTTCAGCTGGTCGTGCTATGTCAGTAGTGAAAGGGAGGGAGACGTTGAGAGCGAGCAAGTGCACAGTGAGCTGATGCTAATGGCATGTATACAGCGTGAGATACATGAACACGCAACCCTTCCAAACCATGAGGCATCCCTGGGACAATTTGAGTTCAGTCAAACCTAAAGTTAATCAATCGATTACTGACCTAGACTTAGAGAATTATGTAGCCTCAAGGTAATTATACCCTCACTTTTGGTGCGAATGAGCAACTGTAGTATGTACGTGTCTTTAGGGTGCGTACCTCTGCTAAATGCCGCCAGCTCGAAAATGACAGATGATCGATGATCGATGAAGCTGAAGAGCAACGCAGCCGCGGGCGGGCCGATTGCGGGAACATTTTGGATTAGTAATCGCCACGAAAAACTTCAACCCTAACCCAACAAGTTCTTCCCTTGCTTCACTTGCTTTTTATTTTCCCTAGGGTTGCCTGAGGGCATAACATCAAGTGCAAGCAATGTGCGAGTCAAACTTCCGAGCATTAAAGCATCTCAGAAACGATAGTACTAAGGCTACAAAGTTTCAATTGGCTTCAAGCGTCCTTCTTACTAAGTATCGTTTACCGATGTTACCGGTGCTATAGTCTGTATGACTTATGGAACTCCTCCCCACAGGTTAACGTGAACTTGAATAACTGTCGAACCACTTCATTATTGGGATGAGCAGCATTATGGCACTGTCGTATCGCGCCATTAGCAATGATACTGCGGTACGTTGGCTATACCTAATCAGTTCAACACTTTGGGTCGCATGGGAGGATTGTGGCTCAGATGTAGCCAATGCGCTAACAATTCAACACTTCATTCTATTAGCACCATACTGCAATTGGTCACCGACTAGTTACCTCAACTCACGGGTATAAAGGTATACGACTTATAAAAAGCTCGTCTTATTGAATATAACATTGACTGCTCTGTACTTAGGTCCGGAGCTCAAAGCGAAATGCTATGTACGTTTATACAGCTCTCGTCTCTGCGTATGTAGTGACCTCTCTGAGTAGGGAATGATTAATGAATACTCAACTCCAACCTACTCCACAGGCGGCGGGTTTGTGCTTGCGTTCCAATTAGAAAGGTATTAAGTGATTCGTATCATCCAGCTGATGCTCCCGAAGTCCTTGTTGCATCACCACTCTGGACAGGTTCCATATTAAAACGAAAACCGAGATATAAAATCAACCCGCCCATGTCTCACGACCAACCGTACTCTTGCAACTATGTCTACCCACGGAGATGCCCCGCCTTCCGCCAACTTCAAGGAGAACGAAGCTGCAAGTGTATCTTACAACGAACACGCTGATGGTTCCGATGGCTTCTTCAAAAATGTCAATGCTAAACTTGCCAATCCTCTCGCTGGAAAATCCCATGATGAGCTCATTCAAGAAGCGAAAACTTTCGCAGAAAGTCATGGGCTGGGTGATTTGTCGCTCGAGTTTCAGAAAGGGGCTCTTGTCGCGCAAAATCCAGTTGAATTTGAGGATCTTCCGCTCCTAGATGATGAGGATAAGAGGATTCTTAGAAGGGAGATCACACATAAGTGGGATCAACCGAGAATGCTTTATTACCTCGTTATTTTATGCTCTATGGGTGCGGCGGTTCAGGGAGTGAGTTTTGTTGAAATCTGTCTTGAATTTCTGTGACGCTTCTAATTCCTCCGTTCCTTTTTCCGATGCCAGATGGATGAATCTGCTATCAACGGAGCTATCGTGTTTCTTGCACCTCAGTTCGGTATCGACCCAACCAAGTCTGCTAGAAACCAATGGCTGTCTGGACTAGTCACCGCTTCGCCATATATTTGCTGTGCTGTTCTCGGCTGCTGGCTAACCGATCCAGTGAGATCCGATTCAAGATTTCCTTTCTTTGTGTTATAAAATTGACTTTGTCCATACCGTAGCTTAACCGGATGTTTGGTCGTCGCGGAACGATTTTCATTTCAGCTGTATTTGCGTTTCTGACATGCATATGGCAAGCTGTTACAAATTCCTGGGAACACCTTTTCGTGGCGAGATTTGTGCTAGGACTCGGAATTGGGCCAAAGTCGACTACGGTCCCCGTATATGCGGCGGAATGTACTCCACCTGTTATACGCGGTGCACTAGTCATGATGTGGTAAGCTTGCAAAGATAATTCATATAGATGTGAATCCATGAAGTTCATTGGGCTCTTAGGCAAACATGGACTGCMTTTGGTATTATGTTCGCAACAGCGGTGAATCTTGCTTTCTTCCGAGTACCCAATAAACCTGGTATCACTGGACTTAACTGGCGTCTCATGCTAGGTAGTGTAAGTGCTGACAAATTGTTTCCACAGAGCAGTTTATTCATAGTAAAATCCTTTTTGCTTTCACAGGCAGGTATTCCTGCACTGTTCCTTGCAGTGCAACTCTTCTTTTGTCCAGAATCCCCTCGTTGGTATTTGTTGAAAGGTCGTCATAGAGAAGCATATAACTCCCTGGCAAGACTTAGACACAAACCAATTCAGGCTGCGAGAGATCTTTATTGTGAGTAGATTCTTGAAAACTCGAAATAAATGAAAAAATCAGTATGGCTGAAATTGAACGGGCCACAGATATTCATGTGTTGCTGGAGGCGGAAAAGGAGATCAGCTTCAAGAGCAATAGATACATTGAGCTTTTCAGCGTGCCAAGAAACCGTCGAGCGAGTCTTGCAGCGTTCATCGTCATGTTCATGTAAGTATATTCCACGATTTAGATTTTTAACAGTTTTCAAACAAGATGCTACCAAAAGGCAACAATTCTGTGGCATCAATGCGATTGCGTATTACTCGACCAATATATTCACTCAAGCAAACTTTGATCAGCTACAAGCTTTTATTGCGTCGTGGGGCTATGGAATGATCAATTGGATTTTTGCATTACCTGGTTTTCTGATGATCGATACATTTGGGAGGAGGAACCTACTCCTAGTTACTTTCCCCCTCATGTCTATTTTCTTGTTACTGGCTGGATTCTCATTGTAGGTTGATTCGTTCTATTGATGTATCTTGCTGAGCTTGATACTGATGTACGGTCCTGCTGCAGCTGGATTCCTCCTGGAAATGCTCAGCTCGCTTGTATTGCTCTTGGTATTTATCTCTTTGCTATGGTGTATAGTCCTGGAGAAGGTCCTGTTCCATTTACGGTGTGTCCCCTTGATTGGATTGAATATCTATGACAAGTTCTAATCTACTATGTCTTATTAGTATTCCGCTGAGGCATTCCCGCTGTATGTACGAGATCTTGGCATGAGCCTTGCGTAAGTTCTGCTTTTCTATAACATGGATGAGATTGATGAATATTTCTGTTGGTTCTTTAGTACAGCAACTACATGGTTCTTGTAAGTAATTAACGCTCTGTTTGATGCCAATGACTCTCTTACCACTAATTGTGTGATAGCAACGCCGTCGTAGCAATAACTTTTCCTCCCATGATTGGAGCATTCCAACCACAAGGTGCATTTGCGTGGTTCGCTGGATGGAAGTAAGGTCATACATACCTTAGATTGTTTGCCGCACTGATACTAAGCAATATCTAGCATCATCGGTTTCATAGCAATATTGCTTTTCGTACCAGAGACAAAAGCACTGAGCTTGGAAGAACTAGACCAAGTCTTCAGCGTACCAACTCATATACATGCAGCCTATCAGCTGAAGGCCTTTCCTCATAATATTAAGAAGTACATCTTCAGGATGAAGGTAGAGGATATACCACCGCTTTACGAGCATGAGGGTGCAATTGGAGAGAAGACATATGCTCCGAGTGGACTCGGACATGCATAGGCACAAAATAGAGATGTATCTTGTTGTCTTGTCTATCCCTTTACCCTTATTCAGCTAGTGACTGATTACCGAAGAGCTTTGAATCGATGCTCGGTAGCAACTCGGCAGGAGCTCTCGTTTTAGCATCAAGCCGTCCGGCCGTCCCGGTAGACTCTGACTGTGGGAATACTCGGGCTGCCACGTGAGTCAGAAATTTTAAGTTTGGCGTCGACGTCCTCTCTTCAATTCGTTCTTATACTCGCGAAATCTAAACTGACTCCAAGATTCCTGCCAACTTGACGCTTGCCGTGGTACTAATCATTCTCCGTGCTTTAAGGGCGACAACCTACATAGCTTTTTCCACCGGTCAACAGCTTGGTAGACCCTTTCCGAAGATGGATCTCCGCTTATTGGCGGCATTGTCGCGGTATGGCGTGTCTCCTGAGATGTATGGGATTAGAGAGGGTTACGATACTAACAATTTGATGCTTTGTGCTATTAGTATCATAATGCGATCATCAAGCGATTCCCAGCCATGTCAGCGGGAGGCATGTGCGGATTGACCGTAGGGGTCATCTTCTTTGACATATTGTTGTAATATGAAGCTTACGCCGCTCTTCGTCTCTTTTTTATTTCAAGATCTGATATAGCTGTCAAGTCAGAATCCCCAATTCATCATCCAACCAATCAACCATCTTTGTATGATACTGGTATGGAAACGGCAAGACACAGGCGCCGTAGGTGGTAATGAAGGTGAATGACGTATAGAGAGCGGGAGAAGCTTCGGTGTTCTAGTACTGAGGACAAGGGATCAAAATGGAGTGTGAACGAATGTATAATGCGTWGGTGAAGCATTTGTTGTTTTGTTTCAAYCAGATGGATTGAGTAACGCGATTAATTCATAGGCACAAGATAATACAATTGGTAGTAACAGGTTCACCTACACTGGGGTCKAAGGCAAAGCCTAAGCCGTGTATGATTCAAGTTATACAACTTTGGTTTGCTAGTATGTGCGCTAGTGCATACCAGCTTTCTTTAAGGAGAATGGTGCCCAAGTCCCTTACTCCAACTTACTCCACAGGTGGCGGGATTTCGACACACCCCAAAGTATTGAATTCTGTCTCCAACGTCATCTGAAGTCATCTGCCCGACTCCATGATGGACTCGTCCAACAGGCGAGCTAATACGCTATAAAATAAATCCCGCCTTGATCTTACAACTTGGAGCCTACGTACTTCCTGCGACCCATCATGTCTACATACGGTGATTCTTCGCCTCCCACCAATCTCAAGAAAAACGAAAGCCCAACTATATCTTATGACGAGCGTCACAACAATAAAACTGACGACGAAGCCTCCTTCAAATCTATCAATGCGAAACTAGCTAATCCCCTCGCTGGAAAATCTCACGAGCAGCTTATGGACGAAGCCAAAACTTTTGCGGAGAGTTATGGATTAGGGGATTTGTCCCTTGAATTTCAAAAAGGTGCACTTGTTGCACAAAATCCCCTCGCGTTTGAGGATCTACCGCTTTTGGATGACGATGATAGGATAATGCTTCGGAGGGAGATTACGCATAAGTGGGATCAGCCGAAAATGTTGTATTATCTCGTTATATTGTGTTCTATGGGTGCTGCTGTTCAAGGCGTACGTTATTCCAAGTTCCTTGTAGAATACGAAGACATTTCTGATTCTGGTTTTTCTGTTAGATGGACGAATCAGTTATTAATGGAGCCAACATATTTCTAGCGCCTCAGTTCGGCATTGACTCGAGCAAGTCTACGAGGAACGAGTGGCTATTCGGACTAGTGACCGCCGCACCATATCTCTGCTGTGCTGTACTTGGGTGTTGGCTAACCGATCCAGTGAGCTAACATTCAAACTCTATTTCGTTTTTTTCGTATACTTAAGCTAATAAATGACTTTTCCAATCATAAGCTTAACCGGATTTTTGGCCGACGCGGAACGATCTTTATTACAGCTATGTTCTCTTTCCTGACGTGTATTTGGCAGGGTGTCACGAATTCTTGGGAACATCTTTTCGTGGCGAGATTTGTGCTTGGACTTGGGATCGGGCCAAAGTCGACTACAGTCCCTGTGTATGCGGCGGAATGTACTCCGCCCGTTATACGAGGGGCGTTAGTAATGATGTGGTAAGCGATGAAGCCATCTCGGTTTCATTCATAATTTTCAATGTCTCTTGGGGATGTTTTTCTGTAGGCAGACATGGACGGCGTTTGGTATTATGTTCGGAACTGCTGTGAATCTCGCTTTCTTCCGGATTCCTGATCAGTCTGGAATTAAAGGACTCAACTGGCGTCTTATGCTAGGCAGCGTATGTGTTTCATTTTTTTTGTTCTGTTCAGAGCATGGTTCATTTATAGGATGCACCCTCTATTTGCTTTTGTAGGCAGGTGTTCCTGCGCTATTCCTTGCGATACAGGTCTTTTTCTGTCCGGAATCACCTAGATGGTACTTGTTGAAAGGTCGACACAGAGAAGCGTACAATTCTCTGGCGAGGCTTAGACATAAACCGATCCAGGCTGCGAGAGATCTATATTGTGAGTATAATTTCCTAGTAAGAGTGAGCGTGTGGTGCTGAAGTAGAACGGGTTCACAGATATTCATGTGTTACTAGAAGCCGAAAAGGAAATCAGCTTTAAGGGAAACCGATACTTTGAGCTCTTCACTGTACCGAGGAATCGTCGGGCGAGTCTTGCGGCATTTATCGTCATGTTTATGTAAGTCTTCCTCTGGAACTTATCTAACCCAGTAAAGTTCCAACTCTTCTTCAATAGGCAGCAATTCTGCGGAATCAACGCAATCGCATACTACTCGACAAACATATTCACTCAGGCAAACTTTGATCAGTTCCAAGCGTTCATTGCGTCGTGGGGCTATGGAATGATCAATTGGGTATTTGCGTTACCTGCTTTTTTGACGATCGATACGTTTGGGAGGAGGAACTTACTCCTGGTCACCTTCCCGCTTATGTCGATCTTTTTGCTGTTGGCTGGATTCGCATTGTAAGTTTATGAGTACATTCGATGTTCTGTGTTGATTATTGATGATTTACGGGCCGTGATGCATGCAGTTGGATTCCGCCGGGACATGCGCAGCTTGGTGTGATCGCTCTGGGAATTTATCTGTTTGCTATGGTGTATAGTCCGGGGGAGGGTCCTGTTCCGTTTACGGTGAGTCTGCTTGACCTAATTTGATCGTCTGACCCGCAGACGTTTAATGGCATTGTAGTATTCAGCTGAGGCGTTTCCGCTCTATGTCCGAGATCTGGGGATGAGTCTTGCGTGAGTCGAGCTGCTGTAGTACAAGAGATGAGATTACTGAACCTGTCCATTGGTTTCGCAGTACGGCAACTACTTGGTTCTTGTGAGTCACTAGCGCTCATTGATTCATCCATCCTCATTGTATGTAATAGCAATTTTGTCATCGCGATCACTTTCCCTCCCATGATCGGGGCATTCAAACCGCAAGGTGCATTTGCATGGTTTGCCGGATGGAAGTAAGTCTGTATACACAATGATTAGTTGGATTGAGTGTTGACAGGTAACATAACATCTAGCATCGTCGGGTTTATAGCAGTTCTGCTTTTTGTGCCAGAGACAAAGGCATTGAGTCTGGAAGAACTGGATCAAGTCTTCAGCGTGCCAACCCATGTTCACGCAGCGTATCAGGTGAAGGCACTGCCCCGTAATATTAAGAAGTATATTTTCAGGATGAAGGTGAAGGATATTCCGCCGCTTTACGAGCATGAGGGTGTGATTGGAGAGAAGACGTATGCTCCTGGTGGAATGGGACATGCATAAGTACCGGAAGTGTCACCTTGTTTATCTTGGACTTTCGCGTTCAGTTTGTATAGTGGTGCCTCGATAATGACTATATAGTACTAACATGTAGCATATTATAAGTAAATTAGCCTTGTAACTAAACTGGCTTCCGAATATGAGTACTTGATGAGCACAATCCAGTGAAGACTGCTAGCTACGAATAGGGCTGCTCAATTCTAAAAGCTCAAACGGCTCAAACGGCTCGAGAGCTCAAAAAGCTCATCGTGATTCTACGGGCGGTGAGTGCCTACGAATAAGGAAGGAGCTGTCCGAGCAGTCAGCTGACCTTCTCGGACCTTCTCGGCTTCTAGCGGAGCTAGAATTTCGTTAACGGTTACAGTTTACTTCGCTGCAGCTTCGGTTGCGGTACTGGGGGACGTATGGCTCATTGGTAAGGCATCGAGTTCGTGTCTTAACAGGTCTTAACAGAAGTATCAAAGACATTTACTACATCAACCTTATCAGAGTCAAAGAGATCCCCCCATAATTCTATATCCAGGTCATCCTTAGGCTCTTTCAGAATAATAGCAGCACTCAGGAGTATCTAAGCTGCCTGAGTCAATTCAGAAACAACATCAGACCGTGTTTTTACGGGTCATGTAACAAAGAATGTGCGTTAAATGTGTGTGCTGAAGAGATAAGTACGTGAAAGATGTAGTGGAAAGACGTAGTGATTATCGATTACTAATGAAATTCTAGCTCCGCCAGAAACTGGGAAGGTCAGCTGACTGCTCGGACAGCTCCTTCCTTATTCGTAGGTACTCACCGCCCGTGGAATCACGATGAGCTTTTTGAGCTCTTGAGCCGTTTGAGCCGTTTGAGCTTTTAGAATTGAGCAGCCCTAATGAGCTGGGAGGACGGGCCCGAGCAGGGTCCGAGACGTGTTTAATCTCCGTTTCAACTTGAGGCGCGGCAGTGGGCTTTGATACTGACACTACGATCGGCGTTCTTCGGCATGGCACGTGGAGGAACTATCCCCACGGCCATTGAACTTTCTTCGTTGAGCTGGTTTATCACCATTCCATTCAGGGCTAGTACTCAAACACTCAAGTACGTACATTCAAGTTTAGAAAACTCTTTTAATTCTCACCTTTCAACTATGATAGGACCGCTGAAGTAAGAATACCCGCCTGGAACGGGATGGAAGTTGAATGAAGTCTAAATAGCTTCGAGTTGGATTGTGATTAATCATTTTATTGTTCATTTGGCCCGACTTTTGCGTACTGTTGTGGAGTCCTCATTGTGTAGAGAGATTGGGCAACATTGGGGTATAGGGTACGTGATTCATTCTGTCATTTGAATTGAACTAGACGCTCAAGAAGCTTGAGGCTATGGTTTATTATCTTTGAAAGGATCAAACCTTGTTTATTTCTGGTATAGACTCCTGAACTGCGATGGATGAATATGTTGACAATACTTAAGCTCACTTCGCCGCCCGCTGTACGCACGTCAAGCTTTCTCCTGGACATCCCACCACCAAATACTCTATCACCAAGCCTGAGCCCATGAATGTACACAACTCGTCTGGCTTCGTGATAAGGAATTCCCAAATTAGCAACGTTGGAGGTCACCAGATTACTGTCCATAGATATGGGTCGATTAGTACTAATGAGGTGCATCTGTGAAGTTTCCTCTCCCTCCCTTTCTCACACCATTCTACTCACATCTATCCATTATACACCATACAGATGAATGAGGTAGAGCCTGTGACAGAGCTCATCAGTGACAGAGTTGATTCGGTATGTTTTCATGTTGTCCTGTTAAGTTCTTCGGAGCCAAGTCGTTAATACGCACATATACGCATAGATTCCTCGACTGTCGAGGATAGAGGTACCTTTGATCGACCAGCCTGGTATCCCTGTCCGTTATGGACGAGATGTACTGTTTCACGCACGATTGCGCAAGGTGTTCCCTCACGGAGGATGGGCCCTGGGTGGGTCAGGAGAGGATGAGACGAGAGTGGTTGTTAGAAGGCTCGCGAAGGAAAGTTCTGATGAGGTGAGACTTGAAGATAGGATTGGAATGAGAGATGCTAATGTCTCCTTGTTTTTTACTCCTTTCTTGACTGGATTGTGAAAGGATGTTAATCAAGAGATTAGGCATTCGTTGACGTACTAGTGAGCGTTTCATCACCCCCCTATCACCAAATCGTCCTCATGCAAGTCTGACACTTGAGAGCCACTGATTTGTCCTGCTCGTTAGTTACCCATACGTTATGCAGCTGTTTGGTGCTTCTCGTGTCAATTCTCCGACTAAGTTCTTGGTATACTCGAATTGTGAGTCTATACGAACTCTGGGATGGAGCCCGTCTGAATATCTCTTTTTCTAAAGCAAACTTGACCACATACATCGACTTCATAAAATCTAAACATCTGGAAGGGGAGGGTTATAGAAGTTACGATGTACAGGTAGCTTCAAGCAATCTACTCCTTCCTTTGTACAGTCTTTGAATGAAACCGAACTATTTCTAGTATGATCTGTCATTCAATGTGAGTAACATCACCCTCGGGAATATCAATAATCATTGTCTCATGCGCACATTTTGAATCTACTAGAGCGCTTGCGACTATCTGAAAACTGATGTATCAGTTGACGGTTTCACCTTGGATATCATCTTTTCAGAGGTACTATCTTCCCCCCTCTTCCTACTCTATACGCTTCCAAAATCGCTAACAAATTCCTTGCCTCATATCCCGAATGTCCTCAACTTGATGATATAGATACGCACCGTCGGCACCCACGGAGGATCCGCTCTGATCATGGTCCCTACCCTCCCATCATCACCAGTCGATCGCGCTAAGCTCATAATTAAAGTCCTTGAAGAGTTCCAGCACAAGATCAACCGTCGGATCGACGTAGCCAAAAGCAAGCAATTCACGCGGTGTCCAGAGTGTTTAGCTACTACAAGTGGATGGAATCAGGGGCTAATTAACTCGGTGTTGAGGTGTTTGACGAATGCGGAGCCGCATTTGGAGTGGGGGAGGTTTCTTATTCAGAGTGGAAGTGGGCACTATACCCAACTGCCCTACCAGGAAGATCATGACCAGGATCGAGATCAGGTTGAGAGGAGGAGAGACGAGTTCGATATCGCGTTTGAAAAAGCGAATACGCTTATTGAGCATCTCAGGGAAAATGCTGAGAGTGAGCTCAATCGGGCGATGAACGATGTTGTGATACGTTCAAACCTCGCGAGTAGTGGGATTTGTAGCTGGTGTGGGAAGAGATGGGAACGAGAAGAGACTCCAGCGTCCCCGGCATTTGAGGATTCTTCTGCTGTTATTACTATCGTGGAAGATACACCCGTTGACTCCAAGATGGAAAGCTCAAGATTTTCTGCGTATCTGGCAAATCTTGTGTGCGGAGCAAGTTATCGTATAAGGTGAGTAGCTCATTGATGTAATGGAGTCGGGTTCAAAAACCTGGATCATGATAGGATCGTTATGGTGGTCATATGCATACTTCTCGCTGGAGGTCTTGCTTTTATACAAGAGGTCGTCAATTTTTAAAAAAATTATATAGGGTTGATTTTTTTTCTAAGGAGTAGTGGGACCGACTGACCGACCGCCCGTGGGAATATTATACTGTATTAGGAATTAACCACGTGCCTTTCCCTTTTCGAAATAATGACATATCCTCTGCCGGGGCCCCGGCATGTTGCTAACGTGCTCTTCTACTGCTTCGACAATCGTTGCAAATCCAACGCGCAACCCTCCTTTCAAGGCCAATGCAAGTAATATGATACGTTGCATGTTGATATCATCTCTGGAAATTGCATCTGAGCGGATATGATCAGCTGTTATTTGTCGGGACACACATACATACCTCGACCGTGCTGTCGGTTGAATGTAGTCAATTGCCAACAACTCGGCGAAGCCGCTTATTGATTTATTTAGTAGGGTAGTCAGTGGGAACCTCTCAGAGCATCTTACACGTCTTGTTGATGTACTGGAGATGTACTACATACTTCCTAGCTCCCAAAAATTGCTTCCCAGCACTTGAAAAAAGTTTGTCAAAAAAGTTTTTTAAGGGACCGACCGACTGACCGACCGACCGACCGGATATCACGGAACAACGGGCCGACGACCTCTTGCTTTTATATGCTTACTTTTTTGACGGAGCCGCAGGCACAGTACTTACTATATCACATAGCATAGTACTTACAATGGGCCAGGATTTATCCATATAGAGAAGTGGGTTACTCGAGCTTTCTCAAAGTCTCCACGCAAATGGCTGCGAGGATGTAGAGCCGGGCTGGATGTGGTTTATGTAAGCAAATGAGTTTAATCTCCGTTCCAACTGAAAAGCTTCTGCACGTGCCGGTGATGCCGAGTCTGATTCCCACAAGCCACCGAACGTTTTTGAAGTTGAGCTGCTGTAACTGAAACTTACCGAGCTGTGCCATCCACCATTCCGTGGGACTTTTGTCTTCTCTACTTTCGGAACCTCTTTCAATTCTATTCATTCATTCATTCATGATAGGAGCCGCTGAAGTGATGACACCTGTGGCGGAATGGAAGCGACCATTAGGATGATGATCAACGAGAAGCTAACGAGATGGCTTTGAATTGTGAGTAATGATCGTATTGTGTGCTGAATTCGAGTTTCGAGTTCATGTAAGCTGCTGTAGAGGTCCGTGTCTTATTTTAGAGAGGAAATAGGGGATTGGAGGCGACTGGGGTACAGGGTATGTGATTCATTCTGTCATTTAAATTGAACTAGACGCTCAAGAAGCTTCATGGTTCACAAGTTTGTAGGGTTCAAACCTTGTTCATTTCTGGTATAGGTCTTCGATCTGCGCTAAATAATTATGTCTACAATATTTAAATATTCGCCGCCTGCTGTACACATGCCAACCTTCCTCCCGAACATCCAACGACCAGCTTACCACCCACTATTCTAGCATCAAGCCTGCTGAGCCCATGAATATACACAACTCGTCTGGCTTCGTGATAAGAAATTCTCAGATTAGCTACGTTGGAGGTCACCGCATTACTGTCCACAGATATGGGTCGATCAGCAATGAGGTGTGTTTGTGGAATTATCTCTCTTTTTCTTCCTCACACTGTTTCACTCACATCTATCCATTTTGAACCGTAACGGTACAGATGAATGAGGGAGAGTCCGTGACGGAGCTCCTCAGTGACGGAGTTGACTCAGTATGCTTTCACTGTTGCCCCCCTGATAATTCTTGAGTCAAGTTACTAATATGTATACTGATGCTATACTGATTATAGATTCCAAGGCTGTCGCAGATAGAAGTGCCATTGATGGACAATGATCCCGGTATCATGACTGTATATGGACGTGATACACTGTTTCATGCACGACTGCGCCCAGTGCTTCCTCATGGGGGGTGGGCTCCGGGTGGGTCAGGAGAGGATCCGACGAGAGTAGTAGTTAGGAGACTCGCGAAGGAAAGGTCCGACGAGGTGAGAGCTCCCGAAGCTGAAGATGGAGAGATGCTGATAATTCCGTCATTTCTTTCACATCCCACATCCATATTGAATGATAGGATGTTAATCAAGAGATCAGGCATTCATTGACGTACTAGTGAGCGTTGCGTGGCAAGTCGCCATCGTGCTGACTTGAAACTGACGCCACTGGTTTCTCCTGGTCGTTAGTTATCCATACGTTATGCAGCTTTTTGGAGCTTCCCGGATCAACTCCCCGAATAAGTTCTTGGTATATTCAAATCGTGAGTGTACTGATATAAACTCTGGGGCTGGCGTTTGAAAATTCTCCCTTCCTCAAGCGAACTTGACCACGTACATCAACTTCAAGGACTCTAAACGTCTAAGGGGAGAAGATTATAGGAGTTACGATACACAGGTAGCTCCATTTCTACCTTATACAGTGTTCGAAGTTGAATACCTTTCTAGTATGACCTGTCATTCAATGTGAGCAATATGTTCCTGTCTCGACGTAGGGAGTACCAACTACTCTTCTTTTTCATGCCGTCGCGCCACGGTACAGAGCGCTTGGAAATATCTTAAAACGGACACACCCCTTGACGGGTTCACTTTGGATGTTATCTTTTCGGAGGTACTACCCCTTCTTTCGATTTTATATGTTCTCAGATCCACTAACAAATTACCCAAATTACCGCGCCTTGTCCCCGAATATCTTGTTGATAGACACGCACCGTTAGCGCTAACGGAGGATCCGCTCTGATTATGGTCCCATCCCTCCCATCATCACCAGTAGATCGCGCTAAGCTCATAATTAAAGTCCTCGAGGAGTTTCAGTACAAGGTTAACCGTCGTATCGACGTAGCTGGCCGGAAACAGTTCACTCGGTGTCCGGAGTGTCTGCCTAGTACGAGTGGATGGAATCAGGGACTGGTTGCCTCAGTGCTAAGGTGTTTGACGAATGTGGAGCCACATTTAGAGTGGGGGAGGCTTTCTATTCAAAGTGGAAGTGGAAGTGGAAGTGGGCAATATACGGGAGCGCTTTCACGGGAAGGACATGACCGGCACCGGGATCAGGATGTGAGGAGAGACGAGTTCGATGTCGCATTTGAAAAGGCGAATGCGCTTATTGAGCATCTCAGGGAGAGTGCTGAGAGCGAGCTCAATAGGGCAATGAATGATGTTGTGAAGCGTTCAAATCTCGCGAGTAGTGGACTTTGTAGCTGGTGCGGAAAGAAATGGGAACGAATGGAAGATCAAAAATCTCCGGCATTTGAGGAGTCTTCTGCGGTTATTACTGTCGTGGACGATACACCCGCAGATTCAAGCAGGATGGAAACATCAAGTTTTTCTGGATATCTCGCGAATCCTATGTACGGAGCAAGTTATCGTATAAGGTGAGTAATTCATCAACTGAATGGAGAGCCACGTTTAAGAACCTGGATCGTGATAGGATCGTTATGGTGGTCATATGCGTATTTCTCGCTGTAGCTCTTGCCTTCCTATTTTCCTGATGGAGCTGTAGTTGTAGGCACAGCCCCAGTCACATCGTATAACATATGTCTTCATTTGAGCTCGAGAAATCGAATAGGCGGCTAGCCGGCGGTGGCGGCGCTGATCAGCAAACAAGCAAGTTGTAGGCTGGCTTCTCGGCTTCTTTTGCTGGTGGTGCGACAAACTCACCAGCACCGGTTTAGGATCGCAATTAATACTTTTTATTCGAGATTCCTTGATTCCGCTCAGTCTTATTAAATGGAAATATTCGCTGATGAGACAAACGGGCTAGCTGGTCAGCTGACGGCAGGGCAGGCTTCTCAGCACTTGTAAGTAGGGTGCCGGGAGGAGAATGTAGAAGCCGAAACAAAGAGCGCCATCAAATGTCAAACTCCTGATCGGCGCCGCCGGCCGGCCCCTACGATTGCAGCAAATTAACAACGTGCTAATTATAAGATAGAGTGAAGGCTTTAGAGCACTTATGCAATGGTGAAGGCACGGTAGGTAGGTAGGTAAGTACATAGGTATATTGACCGGCTCGGGTCCAAGTGCTGAAACACCGGCTTCCGGGAAGTATCCCGATGTACATTAGATACATCATCGTTCCCGGGACCCCATATCAGTGCAAGGACGCTCACGGCAATTTCTGGGGGGCTAGATTGACGGTAGCATGCGCACTAGCTTAGAGATGCTTCTGTGAAGTCGCTTAGAGCTTTAGCGCTCGTAATCTCTCTTAGCGTCCGTTTACAGTCACATGACCGGCTTTGGGGGAATTTTTTTCAGTTTCGGTCAGGACCCCTCTCATTTGTCTCATTCGTACTACCATCGTCAGGACTCAGCATACTTTGCATGGGAAGACTGGTATCAAGAGAGATGGCTATCTCTTGTTTCTCGGAGCAGACGCGGCTATGAGATGATTATCTGCTTGCCGTTTTACCGTGATTAGGGTTATTTTAGCTTCGAATTTTCGAGTCATTCGGCCGTTTGTACGATAGACTTTCCCCAGGCTTAAGGTAGGACTTGTTGACTGTCTTGGTACTATCACTTACTCATTGGGATAACCCTATGTGCTGCTAGTTTACATCATGTCAATATCCACATGCTGCCTCAAAGGCTTCGAATGGGACGGTACATCCACCGGCCGTATCGACAAACTCACCGATGCCTTTGTTGACATTGATGTCTACATCGCAGGCTCCAATCCGGATGTTGCTGTGCTCCTCATTCACGACTTGCTAGGCTGGACCTTCCCCAACGTGCGTCTCCTAGCAGACCACTACGCGCGAGAGGTAAATGTGACTGTCTACGTCCCCGATTTTTTCGATGGTGAAGTGTTACCTGTCGATCCTATCATTCAAGGGAAGTGGCATGAAGTCGATCTGAAGGGGTTCATGCAGAGGAATGGGAGGGATATTCGTGAAAAGATGATTTTTGATGTCGCCAGGGTTATTAGAGGGAAATACAAGAAGGTTGGAGCGGTAGGATTTTGTTATGGCGGATGGGCGGTATTTCGGTTGGGAGCAAAAGAACATCAACCGCCACTCGTCGATTGCGTATCTGCTGGCCACCCAAGTCTTTTGACGAAGAAGGATATCAGCGAAATCTCGGTTCCAATACAGCTCTTGGTTCCAGAGCTCGACCCAGTCTTTACGGACGATATGAAGATTTACAGCTTTGAAACGCTTTTGAAACGGACGGTGCCGTTTGACTATCAGTACTTTCCTGGAGTTGAACATGCGTGTCTCGTGAGAGGTGATCCGGAGAAGAGTGGGGAAAGGGAAGCGATGGTGAGGGGGAAGGATGCTGTGATTAATTGGTTGAGGCAGAATCTGCACGCTGTATAGCTAAGGAAAGTTCGTTGAGTGTAATGCTAAATTCAAGTTTACGTCCTCTTTCATTGTCAGACCGCCACCGTCTTCCATACTAGTCATGGGTCCCTAGTATCCCTGCTACATATATCGAAATGCCTCCGCTGCCATTCATCTCGAGACTCTCATCTATAATGCTCTTCACGGCATTAGCCTTCTTCGCAGCTTATAATTCGTCCATGTCAGCTGCTCGCCTGCGAGGAACCAGATTGCCCAAAGTCAAATCCTGCACTAGCGCCGGAATGACGAGTACCTGTTTCTCGCATCCTAAAATGTTCTTCCTCACTCGCTCATGCCACCAACGTAGTAGAACGTGGAGGGAATACAAGAAAACATACGAGCTCGAAAGCTGAAAGCCGACAACCTCAAAGAAACGTGATTCCCCTTGTAACCCCGACCGCTAGGCTTTCCTGGAAGACTCTGTGTGAAAATATGTAAGTGTGGTTCTTATTGCAAATATCATATCTTCGTCCTCTTTTCTGACTCGATATCATGGTCTCGGCATCTGGCGAGTACTTTGTTCGAGTCATCGATATGAAATCACACTTCTTCCGCGCACTCCGCTTCAAGATTCTGAGAATGAAGATTACTTTCTGACCGTACGGCTTGACGGAGGTGTTAGTTTGAAGGACCCACAACGAAGCTTTCAGGTCTCAGGGACACAGGTGCATGGTTTCATCTGCGAAGTCAGAGTTCTGCATACGGTAACTATGGAACATAATTGACTCTTCACGTCTTACCCCTGGGTTCTGGTAAAGAGGCCAAGCTGTGAAAACATTTAAATGTATTTCCACGAGTTCATGGTGAGATCATGTGTTATGGCTCTTTTATTTGAATGTTTTTCTTATGTCAAAATCCCTTCTCTTTGTCATTAAAAAAAACAGCGAACAGATGACTGAGCCCATGCTGAAAATGAAAGTTTAATTAACAGTGCCTTCCGGAGTTGAGAAAGTGCGTTCCTGTTATGTCAACGACATAGCATGCAGTTGAACCTTATACCTTCTGATAAACAGACATTCTCTTGTCATTTGCTGGATAGGTAGATCTGGGATCTTCTCCCGGGACAAAGTTGTGGAGAAGAAGCAAGGAAGAAGTGACATTGTTCTTGTTAGAGAGTCCCCGTGAGTGCGTTATGCCGGAGTTTGGCAGTTAAATCAAGTTGAATCACATCACTGAGTAGGACAGACGGCACGACGGATCTGAGGATCTCAGGACTTGTAGCGAGAATCTTCTGGACAGATCTACTAGCTGAGTAGTTTTCGTGAGTTAGGTGGGGTTTGGCGGTCTGGGCGGTAGGGAAGACTCTCACGAGATCTAGGTAAGTATCTTGCAGTTCCCTTCCGAGTGTCATTCATTTGTGTACGCATCGATCTGCTGAAAATAGACTGGCTCCCTGCTGTGATTGTGGTTTGCAAGAGTGCAATGATTATATAGGGAGAATGATGTTTCAAACTCGTGCGCGTGAGAGCTCTCCCTTCCGATCTGTCCTCCCCCGAGTCTCCTCTTAGGCACCACCCTCACCTCTCGCTATAATGACGGAAGAATCTGCTTTTCCTCCAGAGATTTATGATCTAATTATTGATCAGCTACGAGAGGAGAAGAGAGCGTTGTCTGCCGCTGCGCTGGTAGGACGGACATGGCTTCCAAGGTGCAGACTGCATCTTTTTAAACACGTTCACCTCGATCTCAGCCAGGCAACACCGCACGAAACTCATACCTCCGCGGGCCAAACAAGTCCAACCTTATCTTCTATGGTTAGGACAGTAACGACGCAACGTGCTGCAGCGTTTCAAAATCATGTTTCATGCAACTTATCGGTGGGGAGCTATGCCAGGGAGTTAACGATAACTTTGAACGACGAGGATGATGAAGACCCGGATGTCAAAGGTCCAGGACAAGGGATGCACACGGTTCCTGCGAATGTATCTATGACACATCTCCGAGTGCTAAGGTTAAAGTGCTCGTATGTGACTGTCTGTTGTTTGAAGGACGCGAGGATGAGCAGACTCTTATCATTCATACGAAGGAATCACGACCTTCGATATCTTTCCATCCAATCGCTCTTCATCGAATGGTCACCGTTGAACGTTTTGTTTGCCTGCGTTGCAATACGTGCACCGAGTCTCAGAACGATGATTGTTGGGGGTATTTGGAGTCCAGATTGGAGTAGTTGGGTTACTGGGAACGGGGTTGCGTCTGTGAGTTTCCCAAAAGAACGCAAGGCGAGGTGTTTGGAAGAGCTTTGTATCATGCAGTGTGAGGCAGGGGTGGTTGAAGCCCTTTTACGGACGTTTGATTTGATGTCTGTGAGAGCGGTGGCGTTACTTGGGTTCACGACGGATGCATATGTTGAGGTGCTTAAAGCGTGTAGCGTCAATCTCGCACACCTTACGCTTGATTTTTCTGTTGATCCACGTGGTATAAGTGAGTTCTACGACATCTCTCCATAATAGAAAAGATCATAACCATCTACATTTTAGCTAAACTCATCGCCCAGAAGGAAGTCTTCGAGCACCTAACGGATGTCTCGGTTCTGCAACTAGTGTTAACTCAGTTTAGCGACGCTCCAGTTCTGCTTGAAAGTCTCTTGTTATCAGCAGCTCGGGGTCGGCATCAGCGGCGGACACTTAAACACCTTCATTTGGAATTTGAGCGTTCGCCTTACTCTGAAGACCTGTTCCTCGATTCCTTCTTGTTTACTCTTTGCGGGTATATTCCCTCAATCCAGCGCATCAGCATACAAGTGCGGTACCATGAAGGGCAGAGATGCCGGTACGGGCCAGCTAGGACGGCGGGTGAGCTGGGCGAGCTTTTTCCGAGGATGCAGCAGACTGGGATGCTGGAGCTCGGGAAGTGGGAGGCGTGGTGGGAGAGAAGACTTTCTTCTGGGGGAGAGGCCAAGAAAATGTCGCTGTGTAGGATATGAAGCTGGCTTTTGTACTTCATTTATGAATCTCTCCTTGGCTTTTGAGTAGTACGCCGACACTGCACGATGTATAGTTATATTGCATTAATCTCACGGGTGGTGGATACTTCGTTATTCTTTATGCTATAGCCAATCCGGCGGAACTAGAGTTGCACCTGCCCAATTAGATCCTTCTTGCCCACCTATGTAAATGGAATCTTCGTACATCTGGATTTAGGAGCTATGTGAGATTAAATATATTCTTTTGAATCTGAAGCAGATCCAAGGAACGAGCTGGAATCTGAATATCTAAATGTAGTGATTGGTGTCAGAGCTTATGAAGATTGCAATACCAGGTGACATCCCAAGAATGGACCATGAGACGACAGGAGGAATGTTTGTGCAGAAACATTGCTCTTGGTTAGATACCAACTCTGTTCGGGGCCAGTTACACCGTGTATGCTAAGATGACCCCTAGATTGTTGCTGATTGAGGGTAACACCGAGAACATTGAAGGCAGAGTCATGAAATCTGAACTTAGGTTATTCATACCCGCCGGCATTGTGACGGCATGTCAACGGCATACAACGGCATTTGTCATTCCGCCGGCACCCTGACACGGGAACAATTAATCAGCAATTGCGTTAGCTTTCTTCCCCCAGCTCGCATCTCACCAGTATCTCACATCTCGCAGCCCATGACGACCATGTCTTCATCGCCGTACACGGGCCTTTCATCACCTACAACAATCTTCTCGTTCCCAACAGAAATCATAGAACAAGTCATCGTCGGATGTGCTTTGTATGGATTTCCTAGATCAATTGCTTCGTTAGCTGCGAGTTGTAGGGTTTACAGGGATGTTATATATGGTGTTGGGGACCATCATTTGTGGAGGGAGATATTCTTAGCGGTTTTTGATGATCCAAGGGAAGCATTGAAGATAGTTAAGGCGCCTGTTGCTCCCGTTGGGTGCGATGAGGAGGGTAGTGAGTTTGATTGGAGGAAGGAATTTCAGGATAGGATTAGGGCGGAGATGGTGTTCAAACAGGAGCATAGCGATGGTTTGGATGTGAGTTCATTTGACTTATTCGTTAAGAGGTGAATTCTTAACACGATTCATGGTTAGCCTAACGTCTTGGAACAAAGCCTGAAAGCTGTATTGTCCGCTATCGCTACCACGACCCCAATTCTACCGAATAATTTTCACCACAGCTCTGTGAATATCGTTTGGTTACAAAAACTCTTTTCTCATGGATTCCCAGAGGCTTTGATTCGTCGATTATCAGGTCAGCCCTCAAACGGCGATAACGATATTTCGCTCTATGAGCAGATTATTATGCGTCCAGAGTGGGAGCATACGGATGCGGGGAAAGCGTTTTACAAGTTGTTCTTCCTTTCGGGATTCCGAGCGATCTCTAGCGCGGGTGAGAATGATGGAGGAGAGAGGTATAATCTTCGTAGTTCGACGAAGAAGAGAGAGCTGCTGGAAACTAGACAGAGAGTGCTGGCGAGGACTGTTGCTAGGCATAGGGTTTATAGGTTGCCTTATCTTTCTGAGGATAGATGCTGGGGACCTTTTATGCCAATCCGTTCGGATGGTGGGAATGAGGAGACAGTCGTGGATGACGCCGGTGATGTTGATAGGAAAGGGAAAGGGAAGCAAGTTATGAGAGCTGAAGAGGCGGAGGAGGAGACCGAGTCTACCTCTCGTACGACGAGGGGGAAAACACGTCATCAGACTGCCACTTCTTCCACCGCGATTACTGTCGTTGACACACCCACCTCTTCGGATGACGTCTCCATCTCATTCATCCGTGCAATCTTGTCCAATTTTGATGTTTACTTTGACTCCCACCATCAGATTATGGTTGGAGTAGACGAGGATGAGGATGATGAAGAGTATGTCCCTCCTCATCAGCAGCAGGAAGACGACGATAGCACCGAAAACAATATCAACGACGATGCCGACTCTACCACTTCCGCATCCAACATCTCCGAAACCTCTTCAACTGAAACGCTCGCCACGCAGACTCTCTTTTCGCCCGCTTCAGGTCCTGTGCCTATCTACCCTTCGCAACCCCATCTACTCATGCCGGATTATGCATTCCTTTCCGCCGCGAGGATGGTAGTGGCTGAGAATCTAAAAGAGAGGTATGGGGATGGGAGACTTGGAGATGAACCGATGTGGCCTTGGTTCACGAGTGCGAAAGCTGTTAGAGCCACGGGGGATGTGTTGGAGAGGATGGGGTTGGGGGTTGGGACTGGGCTACCGGGGGTCGAAAGAACGGGGGAGGCGAGTACCAGTGTTGGAGCTGGTACTGGCGTTGGGGAGGGTGGATGGGAATGTTTGAGGATTGGGAGTTCAGCTGCGTTTTGGAAGGGCAAGGGCGCGGTGGAGGGGTGGGGTCAGTCGTTTGCTGGTGATGAAGCTGAGAGTGAGGATATGAAGGGACGGACAAAAGCGGAGATGGCGGAGGTGGATATACCTTGGAAGAAGGAGGAAGGGCTGGAATATGTTAATGGGTGGGACTGGGCTGGCGCTGAGGGGAAGTGGATGTATGTCCTTTATCCGGTCTTTCCTTTCTCCTTTCGAGGGCTGACAATGAATCCCTAGGAGGGCTGTTTGTTGGATGGATTATCGTGATCTTTTGTTCCATAACGTATGTTCATTCCCTTCGTGACGGATAAACACAGAGCTCTTATACATTACACCTGTAGTTACAATCCTCATACTCTCGAGTTATCGACTACCATCAAGAAATACAAGAAACCTGTCGCGTATTCCCCATGACCCTCAAGATTGTAGCTTATTCCCGCGTTCCCATGCCACCTTGTCTAACTCCTCCTCCCACTTCGTCCTTGACACCTGAACCAGGGCCCAGCAAGACGAAACCAAACGCAGTGCCGTACGATCCTCTGGTTTACGTACTCCCTGTTATACATATCGTAGGCGAATTTCGTGGGTCTGATGTCGATGAACATATCGCTAGACGTGCGAGGGGTACTGTTAGAATGATTGGTGATAGAGCTATTCGTTGGAATTTGGTGAGGTTTTTTGGGTCATTTTTGAACGTTGTAGTACTGATGTGTGATTCTCCTCTTCCTTTTTTCATTTGAGATTTTACAGATATCTTCAGAGGTTAATTCCCCTGAAAGAGATGAGTGGGTTATGGAGGGTATACAGGTCGGTGGTGTTGGATCTTCTATGGGGGTTGTGGGAATGTGGACGGGAGCTAGTCATGAGAGGGGTGATCCCATTGGTATGCATTATTGTTTTTGCTCTAGATAACAGGCTGAATTTCTCTTGTTCTGGTAGGACCAAGCTGGGCGTGGAAGATCGAATGAGGAGCTTAGGTGTTTGGAGGTTAGAATTCAAGACTTCGTGTACACCGTGTATTTGTATTGTGGATTTGGATGTTCAAGTACCTACATGTCTCGAGTTATGTTAATATGATGTCCCCTTATATGTAAGGTTCGATGGCGTAGTTGGTTATCGCATCTGTCTAACACACAGAAGGTCCCCGGTTCGAGCCCGGGTCGAATCAATTGTTTATTTTTCGTGCTCCTCATTTTATGCTCCGATGGATCAATTAGGGTGGCTACATTGCATATGAGTAGTGTATAACGATAGTCCGAAGTGAAATATTTGGTAATGAATGGCTGAATTCAAGCTTGTTACTATAACAGAAACGGTCCACAGACGAAACTATAGTTCAGGTCTCGAGAGAGATTCTCCCAACAGAATTGAAGTTGTTGGTGTAGCCGGGGTCATCGTGATCTTAGGAATAGAAATCATGGTAGGTAAGGAAGGAAGTACCTCGGGTTCATGATTTCCAGAGATACTAGAAGAGTCTGATTTAGAATCAGCGGCATCTTGTTCGGCTAAAGTGGAGAGCGTGGTAGAGGGAACGAGTGGTTTAGTTTTGTGTTTTTGGGTTGAATAAGAATGCATAAGTTGTGAGACCGAGTCGGAAGGTGCAAGTGAGGAGACGTCGGAATCTTCCTTCCAGCTCCAGAGGGATTTCTTGGAATTGGAAAGGTCGGAAGGTGCCATTCCCATCTTATCGGAGGGGGTTGATGCGGCGGAAGAGTACCAACGACGAATCATTCTATCCCTATTGAATGAGATTTTTGAACCGCTTTGATCTCTAGATCGTCGGCGAATGTAGAAGAAAATTCCTGCAATCAGGAAGAGGAAAACGACGCCGCATATAATTCCTAATATGATTTCGACCGAATGTTTGGTTGATGAACCTGAACTAAGCGCGCTGGTTGATGGAGGTGCGCTGGTTGATGGAGGTGAGCTGGTTGATGGAAGTGAGCTGGAAGCATAAGTACCAGTCCCTGAGCTGCTAAAGAGTAACATGAATGATAATTCTTTGGTAGTAATATGCGAGATCTCACGAGGGCACAGCTAGAGATTCAGAAGATTGCGCATGTCCAGATTGCCTAACAAAAGGAAAGTCTAGATGAGCTTGTACGTGAAAACAGCATAGCATTACACATACTCTGTTACTGTACTTGGATAGATGATACTAGTTGATACTGAGATACTAGGGGTGGCTGCCGAGGGTGTAGATATTCCCGTCTTAGGAACTGATGAACTTGTGGTGGCGGTATCTGTCACTGACGAGGCCGAAGTCACAGAAGTTGCCGTGCTTCCCATAGGCGGTTGAGCAGGAGTCTCAGACGAAGCAGCCAGCGATCTAGGGTATGAAATATTGCTCAGATCATAGAGACAAGATAACAATAAACGCGTACGTAGTAGGGGAAGATTCCGTCGTTACAGTGAACTGACCACCGGGTAAGTTAGTTTGGAGGTTGAACCTGAACGATTAAATAGTCAGGATCCCTTCTGAAATATTCATTTTTATACGACTCGGACATCTATACGACACTTACTGAGGTGGAGGTACTATTTCCAAATGAAATTGCCTGGAATTGACCGGTCAATTAAGAGTAATGACTAGACCTCTGCTAAGTTTTAGTTTACGTACCCGGACTGCTGCATTGAGAATGGTATAGAGCTTTGGGTACCAGAAGGATTGGTAACTGAGATGGTGCTGAGAGTCTCTCCTGGAGGATCGTTGTTTACAATAAGAATGCTGAACGCTTTATTGTCTTTAGCCAAGATTGAGCTTCGAGACCATGTTGCCTCAGCTTGAACACCAACTGTTAAAGTTGGTGACGTTGATACTGTGGCAGTTATACCACCTCCAGGTTCGCCTCCTTCTCCGGGTGAAAACTTGCTACTGTTGGGATTTGTTAGAGGTGTAGAACCCGTCTTATAAGCGACTCACTTGGGCGGCCCCATAAGAGTGGGCTTGAAGAAGAGAAGAAAAACGTCAAGGGCCAAAATCTACATAAGAGATGATATAGATATTGTATTGTTTCCATCAGTAATGCGTATATAGATATCTGTCACTGTTATTAGGTGACATTTGATATGCGTCAAAACCGGGCCAGAAGGAACTGTCACAGTTCAGGGTGCATTGCAGTGCATCAAAGAGCATAGAGTTCATAGACTCGAGATCTTCCTGTATGGATGGGGGGATTAGAAAGCGCAGAAAGTTATAAGCAAGTTATAAGTCAACGCCTCACTCATGATTCGCTGTTAAGATGCTCGACCCGGTACTGGTCTATCCGAATGAAGGACTTCGACCTATGTCAATTTCATGAGGCTGTACGAATATCGTGGGGCGATCATATTCTGAACATCGTTGGAATGATATCTCGCGGGAATGCAAGGAATTGTAATCGTGGTTGCTCTACTATGAAAAGAAACTGAGAATTCATCTCAGTTTCACGATGACGACGTTCAGTTGTATTCACCATCACTCAATAGAATTCTGAGCGAGAGTTCGCATCTGTTCAGGCATAATTAGATGATACTATGAGCCGCGTAGCGACGTGTGGCGATTACTTACCAGAAAATCGTACCCAACAGAATATCCGGATGAAAAGCCTACTGATCAGGCCTTAATCCTCAAGCTTTCGTGCTTAATCCACTCGCTACAATTCGTATTCTGGTCGGCTGCGACCTTGAAGAAGAAATATGTATAGAAGTAATTCTGATTGATTGAAATACAGAATTCCTTGGACCCAAGCCGGTGAATATACCTACCTACCTACCTACCTACCTTGTGATGCGACAGATGGTTCAGTCTCCACCGTCAAGTTGGAAGCAAGGAAGAAGGCAACCGATCGCGAACAGGCAACTTGAACTATAGGTCTGACACATCTGCCTGCCGGGATCACGTGTATCTACTTACATTTAGATAAGCAGAAGTTAAAACCCTCAAAGTTAAACCTCGCTTTCCATCTACCTTTTTTTTCTAGGAACTCCAACCTGTCTCTCTTGTTGTATGCAAGGATATGCTACGCTCTGGGCGCCTGGAGCATGCAAAGAAGGGATAGACTAACTGGTACCCAACGTCACCTGAGCTTACATCTCACGTATCAATAGGAAGCACTGATTCCACGCAACTTGGCAGTGGACGTTTGCCTTCCACAACAGCCTGGAAACACCGTCGGGCGCGTCCTGTTCAGTCCTATATCTGTTATTGTTTAAATGCGGTCTCCAGGTTTCAGGTCTCACCGACGTGTACTGATGTAAACCACATGATGATTGCATACAATCGCGGTCGCTGTTCATCAGTACCCTTCTTTCGCATTGGTTTCTGAGTCCAACCATGCAAGGCGTCTATCGCACACCTGACCTAAAGACGCCATCAAACATCCAAGCATGCTTTCGGATGTGTAACCAAAATTGAAGTCACTCGTCTCATCACCTCAAAGGCGACGGACTGAGCTATCTGCACTCATACGCTGCGTCAACCTTGTAGCGTGTATACTATATTATGTGGAGATACACATTCTTCATATAACACTACTAATCTGTTCTGTTCTTGAACTCTTCTATCAAGATCTTTTTGCTTTCAAGTTCATGGACCCTTGCGATAGACTTGGGTAAGTCATTACACCTTACTCAGTCCCAAACCTTTAAAGGTGTCTCTGACAGTATTTCAAAGTCTTGCTACAGTGTCAACGTCTCCTACTATCACAGTCGGTATTCAAGCTAAGGCTACTTGGGCTCGACAAAGCTTCCTCTTGGAATCGACAGATCCTTTCCCAATCTTGATCGTGGAAGATGAGCCTCAAGGCCAGATACTTGGTACTATCACTGCTCTTGCGCCCATAGGGACTAGAGGTAGTGTATCATTCACTATGAGGCGTACCGGGTAAGTGATACTGAAAAGTATTATTAATACGATTCTAATTGAACATATAGAGAATTCAAACTTATAATTGTGCCTATACCAAGGTTAGTTTTCCTTCAACGAACACGGAGTGAGCGAAGTAGCTCAAATGAGGTCATGTTTAAATTTGAAAGTTTTAGTTGTGCCGGTGGACAATTCTCTGCAGTCCAACTGGATTTGGCACCTACTTCGACTTCTACTCGGCCGTGTGTACGCCTTTCTCGGATTGCGTGATACATTGAATGTAATTTTGAGGTTCAAGCTCTAGTTCGGAGTTGTCGGGTGGTGCTTCATCAGCTACCCTTACAGCTATGGCGAGCACCTCTACTGGGTGTGTACGCCGATTGCGGATGTGCGGTTAACGGACTCACCGGGAAATTAGGACTGTCTCAGACTCGGGTTCTGCATCCGCCCCTATACATACAATGACGCCGTAAGTGCAGATCATCACCTTATTTTACTGCAAACATTGTAGCTAATGAACATTTGCCCATAGCTTAAACTCGTAAGACGATCAAAATGGGTTCTACTCTTGCAGTTACTTAGAATGTTTCTCAGACAGTCGAGTACATTCACTCCCTCCCTCATGCAACCACAACTGATCAGTGCAACTCCGTAAGTGTTTTTTATACATGTTCAAATACATAAAACAATTGATGAACGGCTGTAGATCACGAGCCGCTCATGGAGTGGCTCCCGAAGTCCTTAGCGGGGGTATAACGAGCGGACTAATTGTCGTCGTGGTCATCACAATCGTCATTGTGCAGTTTTTTCGATATCGCCTTCGAGGGAAGGTCCATGCAAGCGCCACACAAGATGTAGACGCAGACGAAGCGATCGAGTTGAGCGATCGACAGTTGCGACAATCCATGTGTCCTTCTACTTTGAGGCCTTATAATTGTTTTGATAGGTACCGTGAAGAGCAGGTTGATGATGAAGGGGGATTTTGGATTCCTCAACTTGAACTTCGCCATAGGATGGAACAATGCAGTGTTATCAGGAACAGTAAATCTTTCTTAAGCCAAGTTCCTGCTAGAATGATGAAGTGTCTTGGAAATCTTGGCTTCAAGAGAGCGACGGAAGTGCCACGGACTCGGAATGAGTCAGAGCGAGAATGGAATAGGATGAGGAGTGAGGTAATGGACGAACCTCCGCCGTATTCCTAAGGGAAACGGAGGGGAATAAGCTATGCTGGACTAGTTTGATGCGTTGCCGTTGCCCGAAAATCCTTGGCTATATCGATTCTTATTTATGATCTGCTACTCTAGGCTTGCTCTTGGGAAACGGCCCATAGCTAAGGGCACTTACCTAAGATTTCCGGAGTTCCCTCGCTCAGTCCCCAGGAACATCAGTTTAAGAGATCTTCTCTGTATACTCAACGTACTCATACTTAGAATCGCCCAGATTGTACTGAAGTATGTCTACAGCGACATATACATCCAAAAATGAAACTAGTATCAATAGTCTTGACAAAGTATTACTTACATTTAAATAATAAATTAGTGAAATTGGAGTCGTAATAAATACTTACCAAGTGCCTGACAGTCCAAATTGTGGCTGAATGGGAGAAGGAGATTCATACTAGGTCGTGGAATATTCGGAGGTTGACTCTGGCAGAAACTCCGAGGAAGGGCCGTGCTGTTCCCTCCATACTTAGCGGAGTGAATGCATTCGACCTTGAAGCTGCAGATTCTCTGCAAGCACGCGGTCGCGGACCCCCGAAGTTCAAATAGAACCTCCATCGTCACTTTGAGAGGTTTCATCTCGACCCGTCGATTATCGCTCGTCACTTTATGATTATAGCAAAACGAACTCTCGGAAAAGTCAGCATATCATACTCTCGTACTATAGATGGATTAAAGTTGGGGTTTCTAAGCACCCAAGCGTACTGGTGAAGGATAAGACAGGCCAAAGCTGGAATATGCGACCAACGAGTAATAAGCGCCAAGTAAGCGCCCATATATCTATATCTCCGGCTATCCGGCGTCGCTTTGTGCCGATGGTGCCGCTCCTGGGAAAATTTACGGGTCGTCTTCTCTCCATTGACCAACTTGTTCTGGCCGTATGATCCTGTACCCAGCCTCCCAGCGTATCTGCCGACTTGGTATGTTGTATATGTATTTGAATGGAACGGTCGTGGAATCACACTGATTGGCTTTACGAAAAATTTTCAGGTTATTCTGACATACGAAAGTCCTTGATAAGCAACTTTCTGTCATACGTATAATTACTTGCGCTCAGGGTTGCATTTGTTCTTTCCGTCTTTCCGTCACTCCGTCACTCGTCAGTCGTGGCTATGAGAGACACGAATACGACTTGCTCTCGGCCCATTCAGAGTTGTTCTCAATGTAAGCTATCGTGATCTATTCTTCCGAATACTGAGCGACGAATGAATGCGTGCGATAGGTCGGAGACGAAAGATAAAATGTGTGGAATATATGTTTCTCAACTATACGCCCTTTCCTTCCTTCTGATCATCTGACGAACGATGTGCAGGCAATAAAACGTACCCGTGTGCCCCTTGTCTACTGAGAGGCGAGGGAGATAGCTGTCGAGAGGTGGAACGAGTAYTTWCAAGGTCAGTATTCCAAGATAAGCTTATTCCTGTGCCATCTAAAAGCCGGTTTATTCGACTTCACATCTCTATAGTTCGAATAACACAGCGACGGAGACGCTGAGCGATGTGATACATCGTGTCACGGTGCTAGAGAAGACTGTTTTGCGACTTTCAAAGTTTTTACCCCCGGATGCGTTGGGTATGGACGAGGTGGAGCCAGAGTTGACGTCTTCTTCAAGAACTGTTACATCCCCGACTGTTCAGAATCGTAGTCATACTCCACGTTCGAGCGTATCTCAACCTACACCAATACTGCAATCGACGAAAGACAGCGGGAAAGAAAAAAAGAACGAGGAAGAAAAATCCAAATCGGCAATACGATCTGCGTATGGGTCGACTTCTACGGATGAAGATGTGGCAATGATGTTAGAAGATTTTGCAATGGGGCACAGGGTTAATCGGAGGAGAGCTACTCAGGATCTTGAGAGCGAGCAYTCTGGTTCATACTCGCATATAGCTCGTACTGCGATCAGATATGCATCCGAAGGGAACCGCTCGACGAATGACCAACTCCGATACAGGCATACGGAATCGTCGTTGGTGGACGAGTCCTCGAACGAGAATGAGAGGATGGTGACGTTTGGACTGCCTGCGCGACATCCGCTATTTCTTCTCGTTGATTCAAATGTCAATGTCGTTGGGAAGCTTGTGGGGTTGCTTCCGAGTGAGGAGAAGTGCAGAGTTCTCGTTCAATTCTACGTACGTATGCACTTTTGTTCTTGGTCTGACATATTTTGTATTAAATTTGTATATGTATAGTTCGACCGACTGGAGTGGTACACCAAAGTCCTTCACAGACCTTCTTTCTTAGAGGAAACGGATAATCTATCTCGTCAAATACACGCCGTCAATGCATCCACCAATACCAGCACCAGCACCTTCTCCGCCTCTACCTCTGCTGTCTTTGCATATTCCCAAATATCTCTACCATTCCTTTCTGTCTACTTCATGGTGCTCTGCCTCTCCCTCCATCTCATCGAATCAGATATTTGCCGTACTCTCAACCTCGAATTCGGAGACGCGAATGAGATGAGCAAGAAGATGTATAATGCAGCGCAGGCTTGTTTTTGGGTGTGGGAGGGACTGGGAAACCATTGTTTGGAAGGAGTGCAGGCTATTATGTGCGTTTTTGAGTTTAAACGATGTTGTGAGAGAACGGTGGCTGATGAGGAATGATGGCAGACTGATGGGGGTTTATCAACAGAATCTGGACGAGGCTGAGTGAGTACTGCTGAAAGATATTTTGGCAGCACAACAGTCGTATGCTCCATTGTATTTTCAGTTGTATATGTCTTGTTCCTCTTTTTCATCTTCTTTGTTCCGTCCGGACTGCTTAACACTGCTTAACTTGGTTCTCTTTCTAGCTCTCACTGGGCATTACTAGGTTCTGCAATTAAGGTATGCAGCGCAAACCATACCTTCTTCCTTCCCTTCCTCTTTTCATCGCTCTGACCTAATTATGCACGTGTAGATTGCACAGAACTTGGGAATATCAAGGCTGGGGTCAGAGAGGGATAACAAGACGTACACGGGTATATGGAAGTCTGTCGTTAAGAGAGAGATTGCGAGGAGAGTTTGGTGGAGCTTGGTGAGTCGATTTTAGGTCCTGACCTTTGATGGGTCCGTCCATAGTTTAGAGAATTTTCGGCGCTGATCTTCCGGAGGGCCCGTAGATATTTAACGATTGGTCTCATGCGGCGGCACATAATGGTACTTATTCGGTACATCCGGAACAGAATCACACGGGTCTTCCTGCGAATATTGATGATGAGGATTTGGTTGAAGGGAAGGAGATTAGGGAGAAGCCTGTTGAGGAGTATACCGTGAGTTCCTTGCTTGACGAAAGAATGTGTGGATAGTTGACGATGGAGTGGATATAGGAAATGACGCTCTCGCTTACACGCTATAGGTTCGTAGAGCTCTATCGTGAGATCGTGGATTATATGCAGGCTCCGACGGGATATGGGTTTGTATTAGAGATGGATGCGAAACTGAGAAAGATGTTGGAGGAGGTTCCAAGGTACTTCCAGACCGAGGACGCAAGGGGTGAAAGAAGWGACGAGGATGCAGGTRATAAGGAAGTGGAAATGGCAGAATCGAAGAGGGATGTGAAGAAGCTGGAGCTTACGTTGTGTTTGCTCATGGGGGAAAACAGGCAGTTGAGATTGCATCGGCCTTATTTATTTAGGGGGTATAAGGATAACAGATATGTATGTGCCTCTTTCTATTCTTGCTTCATGAAGGGTGTTAGGTTGCTGATGATGTAGTCTGCTCTCGCCATAGGCCAAGTCCCGTAAACAGTGTGTTGATTCGGCCAGGGCAATACTTCGGTATCTCAAATCAAATGATGAACATTCGGCAATTTTGCTCAAGTGGTGGATGATTCTTTTTTATGGGTTTGCGGCAGTCAGTTCAAAGATTGTTTTCGTCGAACAAAGTACTCTCTGGCTGACAGATAATGCGTTGTAGTCTGTGGTGCTCTTCATTGACCTTTGTCACCACAAGGCCGACGACGCTCCCATAACCGAGTTGGAGCAAAGAAGAACTGATCTTAGAGAGGCACTGGATTTGTTTAAGTATGTTCTATTCTTTTCGTTATACAAGCAACACAGCTTCTCACTGGTTCTTCTGTACCTTAGGACTGTAGAACATATATCAACGGTCTCTAGGAATGCAATAGCCCTCCTAGAAGGTCTCATGAGTACGTTCTTTCATCTTCAGACAAATGACCATAGAAAAAGCTTTCAGTGAACGCAGGCGCGGAACCGGATATTCCGTCGAAACCGTCGAGAAAGCGGGGTCTACCTGATGACGATGATGACGAGCCATTTGAGCGGGTGGTTAAGAGAATGATCGTGAGTCCGTCTATTCTGCTAGCGCTAATTCTTCCTAATTGATATCACATTGGTAGCTGGAGGCACATCGAGGAACGGGAAGCCCGGTTTCACACTCGAGTTCGAGTCCTTCCGCTTCTACAAAACAGCCAAGCCTGGTTGAAGAGCGTAGTTGTGTGTCTTATGATTCAGGTCTATCGAGCTTACGTTCGACGAGTGAGAAGGGAACCTCAGTATATCCAACACGACTTTCCATACCAGCTTCGACTCTAAATCCGAGTCAATTGCCAAGCTTTGGACCTCCACGCCAAGTAGCTAACTATTCGTCTCGTTCTCAATCCCAATCTTTCCTACTGGCCGACCCAAATCGCGGATTTTCTTCGCCACCTACTGCAGATTCGAGCAATATTGTCCATCCAGTGCCAGGGTTTGGACTAGGATGGGGTCTGCCTGGGAGAGATGTTCTGGCGCCGGCGATTTTGTTTAGGGAGGAAGGGATATTTGATGCGGGGACGAGAGAATTCGATGAACAGACTATGTGTGAGTTAGGGCAGTTGCTTGGTGGTGATGGGTTTGATTTTGGGAATGGGGATGGGTGGACCGATTCAAATATGGCGAGGTTTTGAGACCGATGTATTATAGATTGAGAATGATAAGATACTGAAGCACACGCGGCCCACACGGCCAACAGTTGTTATTCATTCAAAAAGCAGGGAAACATCTCAAGCCAAAAAAAAAAAAACTGAAAAGCTAAACTTCCATATGATTCGACCCGGGCTCGAACCGGGGACCTTCTGTGTGTTAGACAGATGCGATAACCAACTACGCCATCGAACCATATATATGAAATTCGATCTACCAGGTTATCAAGCAAGGGTGTGGCGGCACCTCTGTATCCCACTAGGTCCTAAAACGATACAAACAGCAATATAATTTTACTATTGTATTCTGGACTGGCGCATATTTGAGACCAAATCGCTGAAAATGCTGAGTGACCCTTTTTATTGTGGCATGTTGGTCAATCACTTCCGCTCTGCGTCGAGGCCCGCATTTCAAATTCTCTTGAAATTCTCACTCATTCTCGAATCTCAGCTTGTCCTTGGCTTGTTACTCTTTCGACTTTATATCTCGCATATCCACCTACTTCACATTTACTATCAATGCTATGGCTATGAATGAGAGCACTAACGATAACGTACTCATAACCTGCAATGCGATGTGTTTTTAAGAAGGAAGGAAGGAAGTTTATTACGTCACGGTCCCTAGACAGAAACACCACCCGGTGGTCACTGTGGTTTATAACCGAATACTCCATTCACCTCGCTAACGTTCGTTTTGCAGGCTGCCGGCTGGAATTCGATGACTATTTATTCGTGGCAACTCGGGGTTTATTGGCACTTATGAGTGTGTCGTTTTTGGACGGATCACGAAAGGCTCAAGCAATTTCTCGAATGTTTAGGACATCCATGGCCGAAAGAGTGAATCAGAATTCTGGTTGTAATTTTGGTGGCGCGAGGAATGGAGCGCTTGGCCTTCGCGGCTTCTTGATGAGACTGAGAGGCACTCTAGTAAGGATGTTCAGTTGCTTTGAGATCCAGGCGAGACTGACATTCTTCTCGCCAGTCACCAGGTGAAGTGTCGAGTGGGCCTTCGTGAACTCAAACTAACACGCTGTACACATTCCTGCTGTCAATTCTGTACAGTCTGTGCTCGGATAATTCAGAGTTTCTCTTTCTTCCTCGACTTGAAATTCGATTCAAGACATCAACATCGCTTCGGGACTTGGCTTCTGTGGGAAGAATTAGAGAAGTTGTACTTAAAGAAGCTTCTTTTCTTTCGCGTACCCTGAGAGTCGAAGATAAAGCGTTATGCTAACGGAAAGTTCTACTCAGGGACTTATATTCATTATAGCGGTAAGATATTCTAGATCCGGATATTCTTCTTCTGACCTTCTCTTGTGATTAGGGTACATGGCTGCTCTACGGTCAGTTGACTCAAAGCCTATTCTTCCTCCATTTGTCAACTTCCAGTCCATGGTCGCTGACGGGTTTCTAGGCTTATACATCCCGCTTTTTAGCGGGGCTGTAATCATTCTGCGTCGTCGCAGAGAGAAAGAAGATTCGCCGACCTATGGGGGACATTTGACTGTCATTATAGCGTTGTTCGTTTTAGCTACGGCCGGGCTTGTGCTTAGCTCGTATGAAAAGGCGGTGAACGTTTCATTGGCACTCTCCGCCACTACCGCCATAGGAAACGTTGTGAATGCACAAATAAGAGTTGTTCTCAGGTAGGTGCTGTGATCACTGGTGTTGTTGCTGCGGTGTTCAAGCATTGATGGTCCGGGAATGTGCAGGGATGTTCTGCTTATTATTTATTTGCTGGCAAAGTATGGACTTCCTCTCGTGATTCCTTTCAATGTTCTAACGAAGTTGGTACAAGTGTTATTGCAGATGGTGTCCTTGTCAGTCAATCCATTTGAACCATCCCCCCCGGAGGCTTACTCGCATAATAATCACTCAGATTTACCGATGTTACGTTATTTGGGGGTCGAAGAAACGAGTGATCGTTGTACCAGTTTTGGTGTCGATCTTAAATCACGGTACGTGCTCCTGGCCTAAATCTGTAAGGATGATTATACTTACTATGCACTTTTCATGTACTCAGCCTATGCCGTGATCTCAATCGGACTAGACACCCCGCATAAAGCTTTGTCACTAACAGCCACTCTACCCAAAACGATATCGATTTCGCAGATGATATTTCTAGGGATTAATGCGTTAGCAAATACGATTATTACTCTGGCTATAGGTGGGTGGCTCCGAGTTTGCTATTGAACGCAGGCCTGATATAAGGACTTGTTTTTGGGATAGCTGGAAGGATATGGTGGATTACGAGGAATGCGAGAGAGTTAATGGGAAATGAGACAGATAAACTGTACAGGAGTGTTGTCGCTATACTGTAAGTATCATTTTGTTGTCGACAGAACTGGATTCACTCGTTACCTCTGGTCTCTTACATGATGAATAACAGACTTGAATCGGGAGTTATATATGCCTCGGCTCTTATAGGAGGCGTTGTTGTGTCTGTTGTTGTTACGGAGAACGCGACGACGGATTTTACATCGATTTTAATTCAGTTTGTGGTATGTGTCAATGTCTTCGTGCGGGACTGAAAATGTGAACTTGCGACTGACTGTCGTTGCACCTTCAGGGAATTACGCCGACGTTAATTATTGTACGTTCATCACTGGGGGTGAGCGTGGAGAGTACGCAAAATTCGAATCTTACAACGCTACATTTTGCGTCACGAGGCCTAGGGGAACATGAAATTGATGCCCAGAGACGTAGTTATTCGAGTGCCTCATCTATTTAATTTGGACTATTGTATTCTAAAGGACATACAATGAACTTTCTAGTAGACCTAATATCCGCATCGCCTACATTGCACTTTGTATTTATTTCGGATAGAATAATGTCGAAGTTGAGCGCTTATTTCAGCGCTTAGCGCTTAGCAATACATATTAGGCAACTTATTCTCAGCTATTATTCTAAACAATAACTGCGTTCAAACCTCGAGAACAATGCTGTAGCTAGGCCATTGTTTTATAATCGGCGGTAACATGTATAAAATGGATGGAAATTCGAGTATTTCTAAACCTCAAGCGTTCTATCGCATTCTCGTTCTCGTTCTCGTTCTCGTTCTCGCACTCGTCTCGTCTCTTCCAGCTACACCTCGAGCAGGTTTCGTTAATTGGTACGTTCGAAAAGCTTTTTGGATATCTAATGATACTCACGAGTTGTGCTCAGATTCACGTCTTACGCATTACTTCCATTTTACGAATCTTTCTGCTTGAACTCTGCAGTTACAGTTTAATTAACTCATACGAGTCCTCAGTTCACGACTTTCTTCCTTACCAACCATCGAATCATGTCCTCTGCTACCTCCACCACTCTTTCCCAGCTGGTAGTCCTGCTCACKCGACCCTTAATCTCTGTATATCCACCYACGAAAGTCCTTRCCCTGCARCTCGCCCTTCAGGCCAACCTGATGACTTTTCTTCCTGGCAAGGAGATCCAGTCTCCGTTTACGTTCCACCTCTCACCTCTTTCGCTCCCTCCTACGCCTTTCTATGCTGCGTGTCTCACCTCAGGTGTGTCGTGGCCTGAATGGATTAGGGTCCTTGGAGGGGAGGTCATGTATGTGTTCGTGATGGAGGGAAGCGTCAAAATTAGATTTGGGGAACATGGAGAGGGGGTTACAGTTTGGTCTGAGGAGTCTATGAAGCAGGAGATAGCTGCTTCGACCCCAAGAGATGTGGCCAAACCTTCCGTGATGGAGCCTAAATTACGTGCGATGCTGGACTCTGTACGTGCTCGTGCTCAGGCTCGTAACGCTACGACCGAGGAGACTTATGATTCAGATGCAGAGTCAGACTCTGACTCTGACACTGAGTCTACCACTTCTTCCCATCTTTCGGCCTTTTCTGCGGTGTCCCATGCTGAATCCTTGACATCCGTGTCTTCTGCGGCTTCCTCCGTTGCATCGTCGTGCGCTTCTCTTACTAACAACACTAAGTCATCGACATCTCCTAAAGTTACCCCTGCCTCCAGCTCCACTACTTCTGTCTACAACCCTCCTGCCAAGCTCCTCTCTCGCAGTCAGCGTCGCCTCGCGCGCGCTACTGTTAACCCCGCCAAGCAGACTCTCACGAAATACACTTATGAAGGTGGCGCGACTGGTGTCGTTACGGGTGGAGTCATGCTCGGTGCTACTTCCAAACCTTCCAATTGTCTCCCTTCGAAAGGCTCGAAAGGCCAAGTGACTCGTCGTGCCGTCGAATCGGACCGTGCTGGTACGCGTCCTCAACAAAAACGGGGTAGCAAGGCCGACAAGGTAGACAACTGGCGTCAGCCTCGGGCGACTGGTTCCATGAGAATTTGAATGAGGCGAATTTCTCTTTACGAAAATATGCGCTGCTTGATGTAGCGATTGACGAGACCTTTCTTTGGCGCACTGTTTCTCACAACCCTGCTGTATCTCTAGCTCCCTTGCTGTTCTTTGGTATCGCTCTTCTCTTTTGTATTGTATCTGCATACATTCGGTTTAATTTGTATCTATATCATACATACTTTTTGCGCGTATAAAATGTATCATTGACCTTGAAACCTTCTAAGCTGGAGACATTTATAATTACATGAAGTATGAAGACGTGCTGGTGCTAGAAATAAACGACCGAGATATGAACGAAGTTCAACTACTCATTAAGAAAAACGAGAACGAGGCCCCTCACTCAAGCTGAAATCCCCAAGCCAGTCTAATCTAATGGTCGAAAGGCAGGAATTTGGAAAATGTTCTATTTGAATTCTTGCTACATAGCCCTAAGACATGTCCGTGTAATGGTATCGAATTAAGATAGACCTCAAAAAACAGAGTCCGACCAGAAGACCAAAAAGAGATCAAAGTTTCAAACACATAGTTCGTATGTGTAGTCTTTGATAATCACTCGGACCCACTCTTGACCAACAGCGTCAAGTAGTATAAAATAGAGAGTAGGACGACGAAGAGAAAAATTGTTCAATGAAATTGTATAGCGCAGTGCAAAAAACAAAGCATGTAACAAAACAGGTAACATGGTTATATGAGAGATGTGTAGAGCATGTGTGTATAGTGTGTTCGTGGTAAGCTTGTTGGATGAGAGTGATAGCAAGAAGAAAGTCCAGTTGCGATGATGAATGATATGCAGATGGGTGAGGTGAGGTRTGAGGGAGATGTCAAAGCAGATACAGAGAAGGAAATGAGGAAGAGTGGGTACAACGGAGACGGGGAGGGAGTAAAAGGAGAACGATAGGCAGGTCAAGAAACCAAGAAATCGGAGCGGGAGAAAAGGCTTCACGATGGTAAAAAGAAGATATAGAATCAAGGAGGGTGAAAGTCAATATAGAGTTGACGGAAAGGTGATAACGCATACTATAGCCAAGTATATGCGCTGTTGTTACTTTTTCGCCCTGGCCGCTTGGACACTCAGATAGTTCTGGTTCCAGCATCGCCGACCTTCCACCTCTCGAGATTCCCTCGAGTAACATTCAGCCCTCTCCAATCCTCCAACCACACCTCTCGCTCCTTCGTCCGTTCAAGTATTCGTTGCCAAAATCGTATGAGACGAGAATGGTGAGGGTAAGAACTTGATGCTAACCGGGAACTAGTGTCCCGTTGCACGGACGCAGAGCGGTGTCTGCTTAGAGTAGAAGACGAACGGTATCGGGATGACGTGGGGGTAAGAGAGACAGGTCTCACGTCTTTGGGGTCTAGCGGTACAACACCGCGTCTCAACAAATCACTTTCTTCACTGAGGTCGCGGATGTACTTGAGTGAGGGGAACGTCTCTGGCTGTAGGAGCGAGCAGATCTGCTCAGAAAGCATGAAGAACGCCGAGTCGTCATTGGAGTCGTTTGGCAGCGCACCCTACGAAAGATGGACATGGTCAGCTATGACAACAAAAACCAAAAACCAGAAAAGAGACGAGTCTTACCTGCCCTCTCATATCCCAATCACCCCTCACCCGCTTCCCCAAATCCCTGATGCCGATGAACTCGACCCCGGGATGACAGGGCAACAGCACATGCGGCGCAATCCAATTAGGCTGCTCCCAGTTCCACTCAGCGTCCGCGCTGCAGATGAACTGCTTGAGGTTCGGGCACCACGTCGCGAGCGGAACTTTGCCGTTCGAACCCAACGCCAAGACGTTACCACCAGTGAAACCGCCTCCGCCAGCAGTGAGATAATGCTCTCCAACTTCTAGTGTCGAGTGGCCCAGCTCAAGTTGCTTGATTCCCGAGCCGTGTTGCACGAAGAAACTCTCGAATCCTTTACCGGCGTATTTGAAGTCGCTGGCAATGACTGAGACATTCCTGAGAGAAGGCATGGTCCATAAAGCGAGGACGGCGAAGGTTGGGTCGTCGAGGACAACTTTGAGGGTAGTTAGGCACGGGAAAAAGAGGAGGGGAATTGAGTCGCTAAACTGAGTGACGGCAGAGGAAGATGAGGAAGACTGAGCGGCGGCCCAGATTGACGCGCCTTCGATGATAGAGGCAAACGGTGCTGTACTTCCCATTGAGCCTGAGTACATCCTCCCTAGCCTTCCCTCGCAGAAATTCAGCTCTAGGTACTCTAAGTTCATCATCATGTCCTCGGCAGTAGGGGTTATGCTCTTCAAATACATGATATGATCCTGCAAGCCGACGTCGCCATAATTCGTCCAGCTGAGACGCCGGAGGGCGTTACCTCGTCGAGCGAGAACTTTCAAGAGCTCCTCTGGAGCCGACCGGGGGTCGTACTCCTCTTCAAGCAAATTTCGCCGCACTGAACGGTAGTCACTGTAAGCGACGAGACGAGGGGAATAGTCGAGGATTGTGCGGATATCGGCGGGGTTACAGCGTTCTAGAATACTCGTCTCGATATGGAGTCGACGGATGTAGACACCGGAGTGCGAAGGTGGCCGAGAGGGGTTAGATTTAAGTGAAGGGGGGTCTGCGCATACTTGAGAGAGAAGCGTCAAAGCTAGCGCCTTAGCCTGTGCAGCGCGGGATATCCAGATGTGTTCGTATAGCACGGACTGGGCGTAGGCATTCCAGACCTTTGATACGAGGGCATAAGACAGCTTAAGGCGTATGAGGGACTTGTAGAGAGCGTGTGTGTAGGACCCGGCACGGTCCTGATGGTTCGGAGGTAGAAGAAAGCCGCTAAAGGGATCGTGTTCGCTGTCACAAGCTTCGGTAGTAGAATAGGATGCCGCATATGAACTGACGGGGGATATGGGAGAATAGGCGCCGCCACCACATGCACACGTCGAAGGGTATGATGAAGAAGCGTACGAAAACGGATCGGGAGGTTGTGATGCGTAACGGATGATGGTAATCCACAGCTCAGGTGGAAGATTGGGTAACGGACGCCCCGGACGAGTTTCGTCAAGAATGTCGATGATCTTAGGTGGTCTACGTTCCAAATCAGCATGCGGCACCAAAAAAAAAGAAAATTCGAGAGAAACGGATATGGACTCAAAAGAATACGTTGAACCTACCTTGGCCCTCTTCCAGTGCCTTTTCTGACCAAACTAACAACTCGCTTTACTGCCTTCCTCCACTTCATCCTGGATGATTCCTTTAGCTGTTGAGCGGCAAACGGTGACAATTCAATGTTGTATGGTGATGGTAAAGAAGGGTCAAAGGGATCTCGAGCTATTGTCGTCGTCGTCCCAGTCTCATAAGACTCTGTGTCCGAAGTTTCGGGCGTGTCCAAATCGAGAGACGAGTCGTGCACATGCGACGGTTCGGTGAAATCTTCAGGCTGCGCAGAGATAAAGTAGAGACCATGGGGCATCTTGACTGACAAACGCTGATGAACCGACAACATGGCGAACTACAGGGTTTTTTGTTGACTCGTCACTGAATTTAAAGGAGAATTTCGCAAGTTTTCGAAACGAAAAAGCCAAGACGAGAGAAAGCTGGGACTTGAAAAGAGAGTAAAGAGCAATAAAAGAAACAGTTGTCGCAGTGAAAGCGGCAGTATCGCAGAAAGTGATGGTGGTAGAGAGAAAAGAAAGAGGCTGTAAACGTGAAGTTGAATCCATCCTCTCACGTCCACTCACGTGCTCAATTCGAGCATTCGGTAATTTCGTCGAACCCTGATCGAGATTTTAAATTTTTACGCGAGATCTGGGCCAGTTCCCCGTCTCATCTTATCTCCATTTACGGAATATTCCACAAAAAAATTCTGTGCCTTTCCTGCCGCCGAGTCCGGCCGAGTCTTGCCGATTGGCTCCCGAGAGCCAACAAATTGGACAAAATTGAATAAAATCCGGGCCAAATTTCAGGGCTGCCTTTCTTCCCTATTAAGTAAGCAAGTGGCGTTGTATCTTACCATGAGGCGAGCCGTCTCTTCTCCCTTGTTATTTCATTTTTCGCCACCCATCTATTTCAAGAAGGTTCAAAAGCTTTAAGCATGGAAGTTTCTCAGTTCTATCTTCGAGTTTTGAACTTTAGATTATCACAGCATTCCATGCGCAGTAAGCAAGCGAGGTGGACTCACCCAGGCTCACCCACGGCCCCCTTACATACGCCAAGTTCTATTCTTCTGTGCAGAATTCAGCCTGTTCGTTGCCTCCTCTCTAGCTCTCTTCACGCCCTTTCTTTCATTTCAATCTGATAATAGAACATAGGAAACAAGAAATCAGACCCCGCCAAGTACTTGGTATTCCTATCGCCGAAAGTGTGTATGTGTGTTCTTTTTTTTGTGCGCCCACATTAACAAACATTCTGTACCTATTGTTGGTGATTTTACGCTGACTATTTAATTTTCGATAAAGAAAAGATTGGCGCTGTTCGTGAGCATGTGTATTTTGGACGGACCGTGGATGGAAGATCAAGTTTCACGCAGGTTTCACGCTACATCATCACTTCCCTGTCGGAAAGAGATTTCCGTGCGGCAGGGTGTGGATCATTCAAACTCACATAGCGCCGTTCACTTCCGGCCTGAATTATTCTGTGCTCGCGAATACTCGTGCCCCCTATGGCAATTTTCTTGGTATAGATATGCTGTCCATCAACATGTACGTACCATTTGACCCCGCATTTGCCTCATTCTGTCTCTTTCCTCGTACCTATTGAAACTTGACATGGACACACCACTTTCTCCGAATTTCTCCTCATTCTTGACTTTCCTGGCACCCTCTATCTCTCGGTACCGCAACAAGATGATGGGAATATCTGTATGCACAACTGCACGAAGAATGATCAAGATCAGGATCAGAAACATCTGGGCATAGAAGCTTAGCGGAGGTATGTACGAGCCAATACGAACGTATCTAGAGCTGATACTCACAGGTAGACCGTCACGGGCCTATGTACAGGAGGTTGCAGGTCCTTCCTATTGCTGGTTCTTGACTCTGAATGGGTCTTCCCTCCTGCCCCGTAGCAAAAATCGTTGATGTGAGATGTTCCGGCGAGTAATTTCCGTTTCGTGCAATTCCCCGCTGACTGAGAATCCGAAGGTGGGAATGGGAATGGGATAACACCGTCCTTGATGCCGGAGTTGCCAATGAGCGATTATAGCTCTTACTCTCGATCTCGCTACTTCAAGGATGCGTGCTACCAGCCGAATCAAGTGGGGCTACCGGTACCATCCTGTGTACATACTGCATTCTACCGGTGTGTCCATTTCATCCTGAAGGTTTTAGCCTGTTACATATACAAACCCTTACCTGCCACTCGGTACCGAAGGATCGCCAGCTTTTGAATGATTGACCCGCTAGTGTTGAATAGTTTTACTCGACTACGCCAAATTATTCATGCCTACCGACTTGGGACACGACCCACACGATGTATGTAAGTACGCCTACTGTCTGTTACCGACGTAAATGTTTTGACACCTACAGCCTCTACGTGCGCTGATCCTCGGGTTTTGGCTTTTAGTCCGCAATCTACATTAGGACTCGCAGTCAGCGCTGCGCAATATGGGTGTGGACAGGTGTGGACGGTGAGTTCGATATCCACTCGGACGATTATATTGCGGAACAGACAGAGCCCACATGAAGGGAGCGATGTTACGTAGAAACCTCAAAAGAATATTCGAACATAACACCGAGTCGGGAAATCGAAATTTATGGAAGATACTTACCGGTGATACACAGAAACTGTATATGGCAAGTCTCTATCGAAGGTATGGAGACGTTCGTAATTAACTTATGTCCGTTTGGTCAAACTTAGTGACAAATACCAGCAGTCTCAACGCTACGATTGGCTCTTGTATAAACGTGAAGTGCTTACCAAGTCGAGCACCGCTACCTATGATATAAGTAATGAGTAACCTGAGAACCTCTATTCCGACATTCCTTCATGATTGACCCCTTTCATGCCGCACCGCATGTCTTGCCTGCTTCCTGCTTCCTGTCTCCCGAAAATCCCTCCGTCCCCATCTTCTCCGAGGCGTGGTATCCACGATTCATGCGTGGGCTAGTTGGCATTTGGCTTTCCATGCCTCTTTGGAGCTAGCGTCACTGGGAGGATTCCAGAATCCAAAGGCGTAAGCCTTCGTCGTGGCGACGTAATATATGGAGGAAGAAGAGGAATGAAGAGTCCGAGGTGAGTCGGCCGAGCACTTTAACATTCATAAGAGCTGACTTTACATGCTTACGGCAGGTTACGAGTACGATTATATGACCTATTTGGGTTGAGTATGCGAGACAAGTTCAACTAGGCCCTCTTGATGGTTTCCTTCCATTTTCACGGGAATCCCTCTTTCTGTCCGAGCTTTATAGGGACTCAGCCTCGGACACTATTTCCCGGCCATTTAGAGTAGGCCATCTTATTCTTAGTTCGAGTCGCAGTATGACGAAACTGAGCATATGCTAACATGTTCGCTCTCATAGGCTAAGGCTAATTATAACGACGTCGGCGCAAAGAATTCCAACTATAGAATCCTTCAGCGTCGTTCTCAACTTCTTTGAATTCCTACTGCTACTGAGCCTATTAGGGCCCAGGCGAAGTATGCACGCCATTTGATTACTTACGACATTATATGAACCTTGAGGTTTGCACGTCGCTTGCCGCGTTCTCTGAAAATCCTTCGACAGGACTATGTCTCATTTGTATGCGTGGCTACATTACTGAAGTGTATGATGAAAGTCGTATAACTGTCAAAGCTCGAGCCTCAAGCGCTTGCATCCCCGTACGTAGGAACTTCGTTTCTATCCTAGTATAATCACTCAACCGTTCCGTTTCTGGGACACTCAAAAGCAGACGTCTCATACATACAGCAATACACCGTGGTTTCTTTCCTCTTAATCTTGCTATTTTGGCTATGACATATGCATGCATAGATAACAAGTTCTAGCTTTCCAGACCCTGAACGCATGCCAGTGTGGCGAGGTGATGTTGACAACGTAGTGCGGCATAGCTCCATTAGACATCTGTAAGTACAAGACTCTTACGTGTTGGTTAACATCTCACTCGTTGGGTTTGGAGAAGGAGAAATGCCTCTTCTGAGGCGCAGCAACACTGGTGAATGTGGTGCGCGGATTATTCCATATTCTCATTCAGTGGAGGTGGAGGAAGCTGCGGCGTAGACCTCAAGTGAATGTGGTTGAGCTGGACTGAGCCTGGCTGAGCTTGTACTAATTTCCAACCCTGCGGTGTAGAGTAGATTATGCCGCAGCCGTCCGTTCCCATTTCAGTTTCCGTGCGCTCCATTTCCATCTAGGCCCTGGGGCGGGAGCTGTACCCCGGGCGTGGCACATGATCTATATGCTCTCCGTCGCACATACTATACGGTAGGTTCAATTTGAATGAAATTAGCTGTGAGTCCAGCTGCCAATAGCATACATGTATTCTTCTGATTTAGGCGCTGTTCAGGACCCAGGAACATTTGATAAGTATGTATACACATACATATATGCCAGGAACACTAATGTACTGAGACATAAAGGAGATTTTCCAGAATATTCCCCGCAATAGGTATCCCAGGAACTCGCCACCGGAGGCTGGGGCCTCACGAGGGGTGTTCGCCGACCTATCGCTCTCTATCGGAGAGGGACCAGCCGCTACCAGCCGAGGCCGTTATCAAGGCCTCAACAAGTCTGCAGCAAGTATGTAGATATCAACTGGATATCAACATCAAGTTGCGTACATGTACACAAGCATCAATTGATACTATTGATACTCTATAACCCTCCGGTACTTATGCATACCGTTTGATTGATCGTTAATACTCAACCGCACTTCGTCCTTCGTTTGTTCCTAGAGAGGTTGTACACAGACAGATTTGGTGGTGAATGACCCACGAGCATAGCGCGGCTTCTATTAGTATATACATAAGTTGGCCGTCTGCTGCCATCTGCTGTCATCTGTCGGGCTTGTGACCAGCTATTTTTGAAGGAGCCTGGCAAGATGTTGATTCTCAGTGGACATGGACTTAATTCATGCACGGTAAGTTAGTGAGAAGCCGGATTTTAAGCTTCACGGCTGCATGGTCTAGGTATGTTTTAGTACCCATCTCATCTGGGACGATAGTATATGATAGGATATGTGTCCATATATCTTCATCTCCGAGTTCATATGAGGCTCAAAGGTACATAGACTTGTTTGCTTTGTGGCTCCTTGGTAGTCCCTCCAAAATTGCACAAAATCTACTTCTGTCGATATTGAGAAAGCTGTCTAATAACTTGAATGAGGCCAGAAGATTGCGATGTGCTTCAATTGGTCCTTGATCGATATCCTTCAGACCTTTCCGGCGTCATGATCAACTTGAATTCATCAAGAACTTGATGTGGCCGGTTGATTACAGCCCGGAAGCTTGAATAAATGGACGAAATTGGCATTTGCTTTCGTTCCCGAAACTTGTACTCCATGGCAGGTTCAGACTACTGATTCTGTTCCCTGGGTTCCCTCAAGCATCACTGAAAACTCCAAGAGCATCATCGCACAAGATGTGATGAGACTCTGCCACGCTGAATTTTCCACTACTCAACCTTCACCTAAAATCGGAAACGCGCAAAAGTAACATTCGTCGTTATAACTTCAATGGTGGCCAAGAATGTGAGCGAAGTCGTATTGAAAGGCATTTGTCCGCGACTGGAAACCATTGCCGGAATGCCGGAAAACTCCGCCTTATGTAATACTCTAGACAGTCAAATCGAGTCACATCGATTTTAGTAAATGGCTCTCATCCTTCAATGTTTTTTTCGTTCGAGAATGCGTACTACCAGGTACTACCTTGAAGATTCCATTCTCCGGGCCTTTTCCCTATCCTTATTTAATGCTCCCCAACCTAAAGTCAGTAGACTATGAGTATCCAAAGGTCTCCTGGAGCTGACCGATATCACTTCCGTGCTCAAGCCTCAAGATTACACGATGAATGAACGTGAAGAAACTAATCGCACAATTCGCATAGAGGTCGCGAGATATCATTGGAACGAGCGTTTATTTTCTTTCATTCTGAGCATGTCCGAATCGGTAATGTCTTGTTTTGTTGTTCCGTTCGTTGGATCATTTATTTTCATTTACAGGTTGTGCTTGGCGTGTCTGTGTCGAAGATAAGTAGATATAGTGTTTTCTTGGAGCATACATGGTCTCGGGCTCGCGATGGGTGAGTTAAACATATTCCCTCCGCCACATATCACTCATTCTAAGTGCCACCGGCTGAATAGCGATTTTGATGATTAGATTATTCCAGGTGAATCTGGTCTGATAACACGCTTTGACCAGGTTCCGTATCTTATCGCAGCGTTACCGCAGTCTCTTGACAATTGCCCCGCGTCACGAGATAGCAAGCGGACAGCAAAGCCAGTGGCGGCGGATGCTGCGTACTTCGTTCAAATTCAACGTCGGTGACATTCTGAAGTAACCCCATTCCATGTTCATGGTAGGTAGACTGTTATTCCTCTTCTGTTCGTGTCAGAAAGCTCATTCTATATTCTTAGAGTTCTTTGTATCACATTTGTGTCTTCAAGGTGTCGTTCCCAAGATGAACAACCATACATGGTAAGCTCGATTAGAATTACGACGAAATGCTTTGACCGAGCATATTCAAGATTCTGTTTCTATTATTACCGGATGGAAGTGGCAATGTCTTCATCCAAACGCTCCTCGAGTAGCCAGGGTCTCAGATAAGTAGCGCTTCTGGTGCGGAAGCGGTCACTGGATTCCGTTGGTCATACATCATCACGCTGGACAGATCGAGTAAGTATTGTACATATCCCTATTTCTCATTGTTCGTTTGTCAGTTGGCATACAGCTGCGTTCTTCTGACAATCAATTGGATTGATATGTAGCATATCGAAGTGATAGCTTGCGCCCTGTTGTCACCGCATTGCGCTGCCAAGATAAGCAATAAATGATGGATCGGAGTATGCTTTCTGGGCGAATTACCACGATTCAATTATTGTCCTTAGTTGGCTTTCAAAGTACGGACTTCTTTTATACGTCGGGATATAAAGCGACTCTATTCGTACGTATTCCTTGGTATGTAGTATCTGTTGTTGTGAACGGTAAGCCTTATCAACGGATAATGATATAAATGGAGCGCTGAGTAGATGTACTTACTAGGAAGGCTGCTTATCTCGCTATCTAGGCCTGGTCTTCAAGGGACGTTAAATTGCTTCAGTATGGCGTACATTTGGTGCGTATCAACGTCGTTCAATCACGTCGGCTGGGCATACTTATCACACGCCCTGGTTCCCGCAGCATCGTATCAGTCTGGTCCCTGAGTTTTGCGGTATAAGAGACAGGTGAAACTGTAGAATTGCGATCCTCCCCGTCCCCTTCCGCCCCCTCACCCCATGTCGTCGAACTCCCAGGAAGGCTTTGAGGAAAAGAAGGAGAAGTTTGTTGGTGCGGCTGGGGATGTCGAGTCCGTCCATGAGTATGTAGAGGAGGAGGTTTTCGTGGAGGAGAAGGAGCTTAAGTGAGTGGTTATATTGGATATTTTAACGTGGTTATTTATGTCACTCCAGGCGAGGGTTGAAGCAACGACATATTCAGATGATTGCACTCGCTGGAACTATAGGAACGGTATGTCTGTCCCATAATTTCCGCTTACACTACTGACCGCTGAGGCTTCGTTCTGCACAGGGTCTGTTTCTAGGTTCTGGTAAAGCGCTCGCTCGTGGAGGTGCTCTTGGGGCGTTCTTGGGATACCTGTTCACTGGTGTCTTGGTGTCTGGTGTCGTAATCTCGATTGCTGAGCTGAGCGCTCTCGTTCCACTCTCGGGAAGTATCATCCGTCACGCAGAGTACTTCTTCGATCCGGCATTGTCGTTCGCTCAAGGATGGAACTCGATTTATTCGAGCTGTGTTAGTCTACCCGCGGAGATTACGGCTGCTGCCGTCCTCATCCAGTTCTGGCTTACGGTGAACAACGCGGTTTGGATCACGATTCTTGGTCTTCTGGTTATGGCGACGAATTTGTTCTTCGTGCGATTATATGGAGAGATCGAGTTTTCCTTTGCGATGTTGAAAATTATGCTGATCTTTGGCGTCATAATAATGGTATGACTCTTTTCAAACTCGACTGTCCTAGTTATTCACTGCCCATTCTTTGCAGGGTCTCGTTATCGATCTCGGAGGTGTTTCAGGGCAGCATAGACTTGGGTTCCAATACTGGCGTAATCCTGTGCGCATCCTTCAAACGTCAGTCACTATTGCAAACTTATTTGTCGCTTTCAGGGAGTGTTTGTTCAGTATTTGGACATTCCGGGACCTACAGGGCGCTTCTTAGGCTTCTGGACTACATTTTCTAATGCAGCCTACGCATATTCTGGAGTCGAGGGAATCGCCAACGCTGCCGCGGAAACGCAATGTCCTCGCAGGAACATTCCCAAAGCGGCGAAACGAATCTTCTGGCGTGTGCTCATCTTCTACGTCTTATCTATTTTCATCGTGACCTTGATCGTACCCTCGAACGATCCGAATCTTCTTCAATCGACTGGCACGGCCGCCCAGTCGCCTTTCGTTATCGCCGCGAAACTTGCAGGCATCAAAGTCGTACCTCATATAATCAATGCCGTCGTTCTTACCTCTGCATGGTCTGCTGCAAATTCTGGAATGCTTGTACGTGTAGCTCCGCAACTGTTACTGTGGTTCTTTTTCTGATTATCATTGTAGAACGGTTCACGTACTCTCTACGGGCTTGCACGTGAGGGACACGCACCCAAGATCTTTATGAGGGTAAACCGTTTCGGCATCCCATATGTCGCCGTCTGCTCCCTTTCGTTATTCATGTGTCTTGGATACATGACACTTCAAGACTCCGCCTCGACCGTCTTTTCGTGGTTCCAGGATTTGGTTTCGGCTGCCGCACTCGTCCAGTGGATCGTTATTTGCTTGGTATACCTTCGCTTCTTCTACGGTTGCAAGCACCAGGGCATCGACCGAAGCGAGCTGCCGTGGAAGGGTCCGTTCCAGCCGTATGCTGCCTGGGTCTCGATGCTCGGTTTCGGTCTGATCCTTCTTACGGGTGGATATTCTGTCTTCATTCATGGCCATTGGGATAGCGAGACATTCGTTTCGTCGTACTTCAATATCCCGCTGATTTTCGTGCTGTACTTTGGGTACAAATGGGTGAAGAAGACGAAGGTGGTGTCGTATGAGGATATGCCTATTCGCATGTATATCGATGTTGCGAAGCAGAATCCGGAGCCTCCTGAAAAGCCCCTGAGAGGGTGGAATCGTCTTGCAATTCTTTGGAGCTAAAGTAATTAGGTCTTTTTATTATACGGATAGTACTTGGTATCCCAGCTCGTGGTATATTATTGTTTCATTCTTCTCTACGACACCAATATCTGTACGACTCGCGTCATGCGTATCACGATACTCTATTTAATGGAATAGTTGGAGCGGATTCACCTGTATAGTCAAGTGCGAAAGAGGATGCGTTTATTCATAAGGTCTGCGGAAAATGTTCAACGTAACTGCACTACTAATCAGCCATTGGAAGAACGAGAAAGGTTAATGCATAAGCACCACCTTTTTTTTTGGGACGGATGGCATGGGCTGTACATAATAAGATGCAGCGTGAAGGAGGGAGAGGAAAGAACGGCAGTGGGGATAATAGGCGGGGATGGTCGAGTACTAGAGACACACATAGTGAGAATGAGGTTTAAAGCAGAGATTAGAGAAGACTTACCAAGCTTTTTGTATATTTTCCTCCTTCGCTGATGTTTTCTCTACATTCTTTGAATCAATCTAAATGACCGAGACTGTGAACTATTGCTGGTTCGACGAGGACAATACACTCTATGCAGTGAATATTGTTTTGGCGAGAGACGACTTTGCTGTAGGCTCTTCAAAGTTCAGGAGGCGGAACACCACATAGAGAATCGGTTAAGAATCTGCTATGTGGCAAGAAGGTGAAAATCTATGAGAGAAGAGGATGAGGAAGACGACAAACGGTTACAACTCGAGTAAACATTTTTTGCATGTCGAAGTTACCGCTCAACGACTTCTGACGTCGTACTATGAGATTTCACTAGCACTGGGAAACAGGACGAAAGTTACTGCTGTATTCAAACGGGCGAAGCATAAACTGTTCACGGACTAATTTTCACACTGCCTCGCTGTATGCTTCCGTGGTTTCACGTTAAAATCTTGCTCGACACGCTAGTAGTCTTGAATACACTCTAGGAGCCTGTTTTGAAGAAGGTTGAACTAGCGACGGGAAGAAGAAAACTGGTATTAGTAAAAGAATGAATCTTTCTCAACATCCTCACCTGCTCCCTGGCGCTCCGACATTTTCTCCAGATCCTGCCACCACGTCTTGAAGCTATAACACCCTCATCATCTGACCTCCTGCGTGTCAGAGCCATACCACATAATTTCTCTCCGCGCCTACCGTAATCGACCATTGCGACGCCAGATCTACTCTTGAGCCTTTGGGGACCTACGGTGTACACTGCTAGATGGGCCGTGGTGGTACATATGACATGAGCGCTTGTGAAAGCGCTTGCGGGCTCGAATCTTCTTATGGTAGTTTGCTCCCACCCACCTGAGACCGTCTCTTGAGCATCTCCGAGTCTGTCAGGACTCAGCGAATAACTCCAATATTTATGTCGCGATAGTGAGCTCTTTGTCGATATCTGAAGGCGGCCGAGAAGACGCGTTGCGGACTCCCACTTCCTCCTATATATCTACCATCGTCGCTGACTCTTTCTCTAATTCCTCGCTGTCACTTTCGATGTTATCCTCTAAGGATAGACCTTCAAGCACCTCGTATCAGCCACCGAACTGCACTGAGGCCTCGTTAGATAAAATTCTTATGATAAATTGGGTGCATGGGGTAAGTATTTTTATTTGCAATCTATCTTGGCGAGCTCTGATTTTTCTACCTTAAAAGCGCGCCGCCATTGCGTCGCCAGACACATGCTGCCTACTGCAGTTATTCCGCGACAACTCAATCTAGACAGGGTCGAACGCTGAAAGATCAGATCTCTCTCTGACATGGTATGGTCGAGATCTTGCGGGACGCATGGTGACGCGGAAGAACATGGGATCTATTTGTGTGGTCCAAGGCAGGAGATGTGTCGGTGAGTTCGCTTTGCGTCCTATTAAAAATAATTTATTCTCTGCTTAAAACTGCCTAATTTACACGTCTAGTAGTACATGTTAAGTGGGAGTACGGAGAGTCAGCGGGTTCATAGATGCAGTGCTTGGTGCTAGGAACACATGTTCGTTTCGGTTTTGTTTTCCTTTCTAAAAATCCTATCATCCTAATCTACCTTTTCTACAGAATTCGTTGGACCGGTCTCTTGTTGTCGCTAAGCGCTTGGATAGTACCATTCCTTCTCGACGTCCACTCCTCCACATATACCACTCGGCGTGAAAACTCTGAGAGACAGCGCTCTCTTCCTCCCTCGTAGTATCGTCGATGCTGCCCAAATCATCATCATCATCGGGGTGCCCATGCAGCGTTGGTGAATCTGTGACTTGCGAGAGGTCGTGGAGCTTTTAGAACCTGCTTGGATGGGGCGATGCAAATGCACCCAGCGACGCGATCTCATCTACTTGTAAGGTCGTGGAGCTAGTAGAACCATCTTGGATTTGGCGATGCAAATGCAACCGGCGATGCGATGTCATCTTCGGGAGAGGGAGAAATTGACACCAGCATCGCCTGAGAACGAGCAGGAGCACCAGACATGCTGGTTGCAGGTTTGATGGGTTGCGGTGTTAGTGTCGATGGCCAAGTGGGTGACGTTGAGGGTGCTGACGTTGGAATGGCAGTAGCGCCACCCGTCACTGTCCTCTTCGACGTGATCGACCTGGCGTGCGGATGACCGAGTTGGTCACTGTTGGTGTAGGGAAAGAGGCGGTGCGGGCGGCTTTTGCAGCAGCGGTGGATGGTTGGGGTAGAAAACGCATACGAGATGGCAAGTAGGGCTCTCGCAGTTCTATTCTGTGCACGCCGATCAAGGATACCGGCGTTCTCCTTCGCGCTGGTAAAAAAACATGGGACATAGCGTGCTTCCAGCGCTTACTGGAACTCCTCCAAGTCTTCTTTCATCTTTCCCTTCCCATTGTCATCCTGCCCCTTCTTCCCTTCTCCGCCTGTTCCTCCACGACATCGACATCAAGGACAGGTGTATTCAGGATCGCATTAAAATGCCTCACGAGGCGAGCACGGGTTGTCCATGAAGTTGCATTTCACTGGCGGCTCTCCCGCGAGACCTGATGCTCTCAGAATCGTTTACGGCAGCTGGGCTGCTGTAACCACCGTCGCCATCCACTCGAATCTCGCCAAGATGCGGATATTCGCAAGGTCAGCGAGTACTTCAAAGCTGTACCTGTAGGGCGCTTCGAATGCGTCGTGGTGCGTAGGAGTCTGGAGATGAAATGAATTGCATGCGTGGAGGAGGAAGGCGAAGGACACTGCGATGAGTCTATGTTTAAGGCTGGAGGAGAGCCAAAGTGCGCAGAAATGAGGCTTTTGGTAGACATACTGTACAGGGTGGGAAGATATCAATTAATACTGTATACATGAGCTTCTATGAATTTCGAGCTGGAAGTGGTCAAACTACCGTGTAAGCGAAATATGAAACATGATATTCTACTCAAATTAGACATGAAGTCCTATCGCACATCTCCAGTATCAGGAATACGACCCGTTGAACTAAACAAGGCCACCTCGTTAACAATTAAAATGATTCATATACAAGACAGAAGACTTGCATCGGAATGTTGTCCTCCTTCGAAAACCGCCTGAAGCTCAATAAATCAAAACATCAACCTGCACGACTCTCCATGGCCCGACCCTCTTTTCAGCAGCTCCCTTCTCCTGCGCTCCAGTCTTCCTGTCCTTCTCAGCACCCTGGCGCACTGGCACCCGTCATAGATGCCGAGTCGGTTGCATACATCTCATATGCAAGAATCCTAGGCCTACCCCTCCTCCTCCACTTCCCCTTCCTTCCTTTTCCTCATCGACCCATAAATCCCCATGGGCCTCTTGCATAAATCGGTATATCTTCAATAGCTGCCCGAGTACACACCGTACACTCCCTTATAGCCGCAGCGCCCTTGGTCTCCTCTTCTTCAGCAGTACCTTCGGGTGCGATGCCAGCGGACTCTTCAAAGACCCAGAGGATGCCTTGGAAGACTTTCACCTGAGCATATGTTGAGGGAAGAGGCGAGCTTTCTATAGATACTGTAGTAGAGGTGCGAGAACTTGTCTACGACGTCATGGGTGAAAGAGAGGACGTCGAGTGCGATGAAGGTATCTGAGAGAGGGACGGAAGCCATTGGGCTATAAGAGGGAAAACGAACTGTTTATTAGGGTCAAATGATGGAGAAACTGGGAAAAAACAAACGCACCAGACACAGGAATTGTGCCTGAATCTCCCATAAACTCCATAAATGCGAGGACAACGCTCGTCGCAACCTCGGATAGCGGTGACGTGGATAGATTGAACAAGATGATGGTACTCGGATGACTATTTCCCGAATTTCATGTTAAAAAAAGCATCAGGAGTACTTAGAAAAAAAGACCTACTTGTCGACATCAAATCTGCTCTCCTGTGTCTTTAACAACCACCCCTTGAGGAACAACACAACTTCCTCAACATTCCGACCGGAGGTTATGCACAGCACGGTACTCGTGGTTTTGGGACACACGTCCATGTTAGGTCTGTAATGATGGGAGTGTTAGTACCTTCAGCAGTGAGGAAGAAGGTAACATATACGCACTTGCTGAGGATCTGCAATACATCCGAAAGCCGTGTTTAGAAGCGAGCCGTTTTTAAGCGGTCGAGGACAATGAGATGTGGCAGCAGTAATCGTTGACGACGAAAGCAGGGGTAGGCAGAGATTGCTGGAGAACAAGGCTATGGTTGCCCACTTTTGATGCTGGTAGAGCGAGTAAACTGGTGGGTAGAGCAAACCCCAAGATCGCGCTCCAGAATGGCCATTCTGCTAGTTTCCCACAATCCCTCCGCGCGTCCTCCACCCCCTCCGCCTTTTTCATTTTTTACTCCCTCTCCCGCTCGCTCCAGAGCTTCGGTGAAAGGTGGAAATATCTTTGTTTAGGCCCCCTCTATCGGAGCTCGAAGTCCCCAATCCCGAGCGGTTCTCCGATCACCTGAAAATCAGCTCACACTGCTTATACCGAAATCCCATAGTTCTCAATTTTTAGACTGCTCAGTTCCCGTCTGTTCCTCTCACTCTCGGTAGAAGAAATGTTCAGACGGACTGTGGCTATCAGAGCTTACTACTCATTCTGCTTAGTTCGCCGTTGTTATGTCGGTACAGCCGCCGACGTCTGACTCAGTCACGTCAGTCTGACCATCCCCAATATCTCAAACAATTAATTTTTCTAGCCAGTTCTAAGTGTTTCAGGGGAATGCTAGGATGTGTCTCTGTTGAGCTGTGCAGGTTTCAATGCAGAGCAGGGTCTGTGGAAGCTTAGAGAGGAGCAACTTTGCTAGTGGTCACTAGTGGACCTCCAACAAATACAGAGCGGAATTCGGTTCACATCATCTTCGACTCGAACCACTATTTCCTTACTGTCTTCTATGTTCCCTATCGAGTGTGTGATATAGGATATTCAATGATTACCTCTACTACTACTTAGGGATGCCAACAGCTCGGCTCGGCTCGCTCGTGGCTCGCTCACGTGTTATCGGCTCGGCTCCCGGCTCTGGAGCCGTTTGGATGAAACGGCTCGAGGGTCTCTGAGCAAGTGTACTCCTCAGTTCAGTGTCAACATATAGTAGGTATTTTTGAGTGTAAATAAGTTCTAGAGTAGATATCTATCATTTGAGTATGAATTAAGCACAAAGGGATAGAAATTGAAGTAGATATATTAAGGCCCTCCATCGAGCCATTAGAATAAATGGCTCGATGAGCCGTTAAAATTAAGCGGCTCTACCTAAAACGGCTCGGCTCCGGCTCCAGCCGGTAAGCCAGCCGAGCTGTTGACACCCCTACTACTACTGCTGCCAGTTTATTGTATATATATATGTGTGTTTTTCGAGCTTAGCACGAATGGTAGTACTCGTGTTCTAACCTAAACCTGCAATGAGAGATCATTCTTTCAAGCAAACAGATGGACGCCTTGGGCGTAGTCCGTGCCCATATCTTAGCATTATTTGCTGTATAGTAGATAGCAAATTACGAATTCGGAGTGAAATGGAGAATTCTAGACTCGCTACCAGTGGCGGATCCTCTCACAGCGCTGGCTGTTGCAATAGAACAAGCGATAGCAGAAAATTGTAAAGTTCTAATCATGGGTGATGACGAAACGAGTACAATGTAAGTATGAGTTAAGGTACTCAGGCAGACACACAAGTTGTGGGAACGATTGATATTGGTACTGTACCTGATGAAACGAGTACAATGTAACTATGAGTTAAGGTACTGTAACCAAGTTAGGGGTGCCAACAGCTCGGCTCGGCTGGCTCGTGGCTCGCTGAGTCATAATGGCTTGGCTAATGGCTCAGGAGCCATTTAGAGTTATCAGCTCGGCTCTTTGAGTGGCTCTGAGCCGTTAAGCCAGTGGCTCAGCCACTTCAATTACATCTTGTCACACAATAAGAAAAGCAAGCTGGTATTGACTCCAACAAGTACTCAATGAATGTTTACATCAACGAAGAAGAGAAGACATGACGTGAAGTGAGGCAAAGAACTCAATTAGGAAACAAATTATGGGACCCTGTGGGAATTTCCATTTTGGGAGGTTCAAGCAATTCAAGTGCCAAGTATGTATATGTACAAAAATCCCAGTAGTATTCTAATATATGCAATAAAACAATACTTTAAGGCTCGAAGTACCCTGGCTGTGTCCATTTCCCTCAAATTGAAGTGCGCTATGAGAAAGGTGGTGACCTGTCAGCTAAGTGACGGCTTAGCTGTTTGAAGCCATTAGGAGCTGCCTGGAGCCGCTTACTCAAACGGCTCTGATGGAGCCATTTGAGTAAGTGGCTCATCCTGGCTCGGCTAGGCTCCGGCTCAAGCTGGCAAGCCAGCCGAGCTGTTGGCACCCCTAAACCAAGTTGAGTAAGTACTGAACAATAAGTATGGAATGAAAGGATATACGCACCTCATCAGTACTTTCGGAACCATGTAGTGAGGGTATAGGATGCATAGCCCTATACATTTATACACCCTATACTACAGCTGAGGTGTATAGCCCAAAGGGGGGGTCTACATAGCTGTATAGGCCAAGTTATACAGCCTATACACAACATATACCTAGTCTACGCACAGCATATACCTGGCCATCTACTGATACATATACCAGCTATACCACTCAGGCTTTCTGTAATATTGGGCATTTTGGGTGACGAGCAAGCAAAGAAAGATAATATTCAATCTAAGTATATTAATCTGAGTCTATATCCTTTGCAGTGTGCTGAGAACTGGCCGATGTCAAACTGTGAGGTTTACTGATGGCTTGCACCAGTGTATTATGAGCCTCGCAAGTGCTGTATATTTCATCCCATCGCTCCTCCGTGAGTTTGCTCATTTTCGGGTAGTAAACCTCCTCAACATCCTTTCCCCAAGTCTCTGCCTTGAAGCTATCTAAAGTGTTCCTAGCAGCCCCCACCCCAGTCTTTACAGCCTTCACACAGTATCCTTCTGACCAGAGCCTGAGAGCACGATAAACCTGTTAAATTGCACAAGTCAGGAGCAAGGCACATACAGCAGAGTTTGGTACACGCACAGCTATGCATACTAATGCTAAAACCCCTGCTGGCTCCCCATAAGTGCCTCTGTTGGCATCCAACGTTGCTTCATCAATCTTCATCAGCAAAACCTGGGTGGGCTGGATAGGCCTGGATAGACCTATACAGGTTCTCACAGGACCACAGGACCCCCAGAACGCCTATATGCTTCACAAGACTGTTAAGATATGGAAGGTTCTGTATTGTCCTGTACATACATACATAGATACCATTGAGACCTGTACAAATTTGAAGTCATGTAATACAGGCTTGCTATAATACTAATTCCCAGTCACAAATTTTGATTCCAAGATCATACAATGAAAGATTTTGAGAAAAAGGTGTGTATTTAACAAAATACTAGGCTGATATTACAGTTCCTCTAACTATACTAACTATAGGGTAGTGTGACTCACTGTGTATGAAGGGAGTACATGAATATGACAACCACAAATGATTACTAGTGCTAGAGACTAGTAGAGTTATTGTAAGTGAATAGTGTGCATGCAAAGAGGAGAACAACATACATGTGTATGAAACCCTCCCCACTCTCAAACTGACTCCTAAGCCTCATAAAACTCCTAAGCCATTCTGCCTTCTCACATGTGTCTTCTTGTTTGAGGACAGCACTACAAAGAAATATGTATCAGTTGAATAATGAGCTAAGAGAAAGGACATACCTTATAAGGTGGTAAGAGGTGGTAAGCCTTGATGTCCAACAGCTATCAATTTAAAAAAAAAAAAACATGAGTTTGTTAGTTGATTTCAGCTAAGGACAATGTTGCTCATATCTGAATTACCATCGTCGTTGTCATTGTCAACAGCAGTAGGGAGCTGTGGGAAACTACTGTATTGTAGTCTGTGTGTGGTGAGAAGGAGAGAAGGATAGTGGACTTAAGATTTGTCATACTCGTTTTATAAATCATTTTGGTAAGGCAGTGTTCTAACTCAGATACTGCTGGACTTCCATTTCAAGAAAAAGTTCCAACTTAGTGGGACTTTCACCTAAATTTGGCAACTTGGAGAGAGCTGGAAGTTTCTATTTATGAAGGCATCTTCTGTATATGTCTGTAGAATCTGGTCAGTCTGTACTTAACTGTGCAGCTCACTACAGCTATTCTTACTCTACACACACATGCCCAGGTATCTATAGTCTCCATTTCCTATATGTTCCTTTGCTAACCTGTGAGTCAAAAAACAGGTTTTGCTGATGTTGTTGAGATACCAGGCAAAGACAGCAATGATCAGTTGTTCCAGGAATGGCTTCCACCTGCTTTTCTGCAATGAAATGGTTAAGAGTATGGTTTAGAAGCAACAAGTAAGCATACTGGTGCATCTGGATATAAATACAAGAACCTAAGACCCTCCAACTGACTGGCAACCCACTGCTTTCGAAGCGCAGCAGTATTCCTCTCTAAAATTTATGGTGGCAGATAAACCCTTATCTCATCTGCTGACTATGAAAGTTGGCAGGCAGAGAGAACCCCAAGAGAGGGTCCTCTGCCTCAAATATCTAAGAAATTGGTGGACTGGTTCTCTCTGGGCATCGCTGTCAACAGTGAGCAGGCCAAGTCCTAATATAGAAGGCATGTTTCCCACAGTCAGTTATTCTTCTCCAAGACGTTGTGTGTCACTCTAGAGTTTTTAGAGGCTCATAGAGAGAAACTAGGGTCCAACCCTAGAAGACACCTAGGGAAAATCTAGAGGAGACAGATAGGAGAAACAGAGGGTGGCTAGGAGAGACAGGCAGAGAAGAACCAGGAGAGAGCCAAGAAAGATGACTAGGGAAGAGCTGAGGAGGAGAGGTAGAGGAGAGATAGAGGAGAGCCAGAAGACAGCCAGAGGAAAGCTAGAAGTTGATAAAGAAATGAGTAAGTTAGAGAAGAAAATGTGTTTTTGAGGTATACTACTTACAGATTGTGACTGTCAAGGATGGACACTGTGTGGATGGTACCATTGTGTTTGCCCTGTGAATCTGATCCTGGTAATACCAAATATGTCAAGATTTGATGAAGAAATGTATGAGTTATGAATGAATTTATATATATCAGGCAGAATAGTTACAGAAGATGAATGTTGAGGACTGCAACTATGTGGGTGGTACCAGTGTGTTTGCCTTATCAAACTGATCTTGGGGATACCAAATACATCAGGGTTTGGTAAAGAAATGAGTGAGATATAAAATAAAATGTGTTTTTGAGGTATACTATCCACAGAATATGAACATTGAGGACAGCCACTATGTGTGTGGTATCATTGTGTTCGTCTCATGAATGCAATTCTGGGAATACTAAATATGTCAGGGTTTGTTGAAGAAATGAGTGCGTTATGAATAAATTCATATATTTTAGACAGAATACTAATAGAAAAGGAATATTAAGGTCTAGAATACAAAAGATGAGTATACAACATGTAATGTTTGTACTTGTTTGTTTAGAACGACACACAACGGCCCATTCCCACAATCCATATTATATTTCTGCTTAGAAGTTCAAATGAGTGAGTTATGAATAAATTCATAAATGTCAGACAGGATACTTATAGAAGATGAATGTTGAGGACAGCCACTATATGGGTGATATCATTGCATTCACCTAGTGAATCTGGTTCTGGAGACAGCAAATATATCAGGGTTTAGTAAAGAAATGAGTGAGTTATAAGAGAAAATGTGTTTTTGAGGTATACTACTCACAGAACTTGAATGTCAAGGACATCTACCACGTGTGTAGTGTCATTGTGTTCGTCTCATGAATGTGATTCTGGGGATATCAAATATGTCAGGGTTTGGTGAGGAAATGAGTGAGTTATAAAAGAAAATATAGTTTTGAGGTCTACTATACACAGAACATGAACACCAAAGACAGCTGCTACATGGGTGGTACCATTGTGTCTGTCTTATAAATGTGAGTCTGGGGATACCAAATATGTCAGGGTTTGGTGAAGAAATGAGTGAGTTATAAATAAATTCATATATTTTAGGCAGAATACCCATAGAAAATGAAGTTCAAGGTCTGGAATACAAAAGATGAGTATACAACATGCAATGTTTGTACTTGTTTGTTTAGAACGACACACAACGGCCCATTCCCACACTCCATCCAAATTATATTTGTGCTTAGAAGTTAAAATGAGTAAGTTATGAATAAATTCATATATGTCAGATAGGATACTGATAGAAGATGAACATTGAGAGTGGCCACTATGTGGATGGTACCATTGTATTCACCTTGTGACTTCAATTTCTGAGATACCAAATATGTTGGGTTTGGTGAAGAATTGGGTGAGTAATGAATAAATTCATATAAAGTTATATATGTCAGGCAGGATACTCACAGAAGATGAACGTCGAGGACGTCCACCATGTGGATGGTACCATTGTGTTCGTCTTGTGAATCCGATCCTGGGGATACCAAATATGTCAGGATTTGGTGAAGAATTGAGTGAGTTATGAATAAATTCATATATAACAGGCAGGGTACTCACAGAAGATGAACGTTGAGGACATCTACCATGTGGATGGTACCCTTGTGTTTGCCTTGTGATTTCGATTTTGGGAATATCAAATATGTCATGGTTTGGTGAGGAATTGAGTAAGTAATGAATAAATTCATATAAAGTTATTGGAGGCTTGTAGGGTCCGACTAGGGTCTGAAAGGTAGGGCAGGGGCAGGGGGACAGGGGGACAGGGCCAGGGCCAGGGAAGCCAGAGAAGGGCCAGGGAAGGGCCAGGGAAGGGCCAGGGAAGGGCCAGGGAAGGGCCAGGGAAGGGCCAGAGCAGTCAGTCAGCCAGCCAGGCAGCTTCTCTTCTGTGCTTGTCCTAGACAGAGAGAGAGGGAGACCTGCCTCTGTGTCTTATGTGTCTTGTCCTGGACAAGGAGAGGAAGGGAGGGCTGGCTCTATGACTCATTCTTCTTGTCCTGGACAAGAAGAGGGAGACCTGCCTCTGGGTCTCTGAGTCTCACACTTCTTATCCAAGACAAAGAGAAGAAGGCCTGTCACCTTGTCTCATGATTCTTGTCCTGGACAAGAAGAGAGAGATTTGTCTCTGTATCTCATTTCTCTTGTCCAGGACAAGAGAAGGAAGACCTGTCTGTGTCTTATTCTTTATGTGTCTTGTCCTAGACAAGGAGAGAGTTTACACCTGTCTCTATGTCTCTGTGTCTCTGTGTCCTATTCTTCTTGTCCAGGACAATTCATTGTGTTTGCACATCAAGTCAACATTCATTATATACACACATCGAGTCAACATATTCTTCTTGTCTTGGACAAGGCATATCTGTGAGTCAACATTTATTATATACACACATCAAGTCAACATATTCTTCTTGTCTTGGACAAGGCATATCTGTGTTTGTGGAAAAGGAAAGGGAGCACATATGAATATAAAGATACAGTCTTGTTCTATAATAGTGAAACTCTTCTTTCTACAAATATCTTTCCATCGGGAGACCTGTCTCTGTGTCTCTGAGTCTCATTCTTCTTGTCCTAGACAAGAAGAGAGGGACCTCTCTCTAGAGCTCATTCTTCTTGTCTAGGACAAGAAGAGAGAGGCCTGGCTCTATGTCAGCATTCATTGCACACACACATGTACAGAGAAGAATATGTTGATGTGACATGCACACACATAGAATGCTGACTAGACATGCACACACGCAATGAATGCTGACTCAACATGTGTGCACACAATGAATGCTGACATAGATCTAGGTCCCTCTCATCTTGTCTAGGACAAGAAGAATGAGACTCAGAGAC